>KZ506474.1:102642-113190 GCA_002844005.1 Limosa lapponica baueri
TCAGGCCCTGAAAAGGAACTGGACAGCAGCAACAAGTGTCTTTCTCTAAAAGACATTCGCTTGTCAATAACCCTTGATGCATTTAATGGTTAGATTGTGTGCTGCTGGTTAGTTAAGGTACCTGATGCTTCTTCACGGATAACGTAGCAAGAGGCCAGGTCTTCAGATCATACACTTAGTTCTGGCTACCACACAGAAAAGTCAGTTTCAGTTCCCGTACTGAAGAAGTCTTCTGCTCACGTTACAGTAAATAGAGAAGAAAGCCAAAGATATAGCACCAAGAAGAAAAGCAATCAGTGCCTTACATATAAGCAGCAGATGTTAAGACAATTAACAGCGCCCCCTTCACTGAGCTGTGGCCCTGCTTTTCTGTAGGCATACGTTTCAGGGCGCTGTCGTGGGCCCTGAAAGACTGGGCCTCTCACCCAGTACGACTATTCCTTTGCTCTCAGGAGCTTTCAGTGGGAGTTACACTAGTTCCACTGGTATGGAACTGTATCTTCAATGATATTCAATATACCTGAATGACAGAAGGAGGAGGGACATAAAATTTATAGCCCCTACAATTCTATTATTTAAATTCTTCTTTTAAACATTTCCATGAGATTAAGAAACTACACTCAAGGGGCTGATAAGTAGCTAGATAATGTGGGGGTTTTTTTATGCTGGGAGATGAGGATTTTGGTCACAACAGTAAAACAAACCAGACTTTCAAAGAAAAGAATGAAGTCAAGTGAATTAAAAAAGCACTGGTAAATATATGCACTATAGCCTAAGAAAAACAAACTTAGTAAGTCACCTCTATCTGGAAAACACTAACATCTATTTTAAAAATTGTTTAAATGTTTTGAACTATGACTTTCACTTACTTATGCAGCCCTTTTCTCGAATTCACAATGAACATGCAAAGAAGTGGGCAAGACTTCCTTTTGTCTTGCATTAAAAGAATGAGCTACAACAGGAAAAAAACCTCAGAGCTAAAAAAATGATTAAAAAAAATCAGATCTGAGAACTTTAGTATGTAAATTTGTTTCAGAATCAGATTCAATCTCATGCTGCTAAGCAACACTATGGTTTTTTTCCCCACTTCTGCTACAGTTTATTTATGCAGGATGCTGCCCTTCTGCAACCCCAAAAAATTGTTTTCTTGGCAATAGAGCCAATTAGAGCTTCACAGGCCAGCAGTACAAATCATGGTTTAATGTTTACATTTAAATAATGTTCTAGATTAAAAGGAATACACACCTTTGCAGTCGATACTCTATTGTCTATGCAGTAATTATTATTACACCATGTTTACTTATACTACTGCAAGAAAATAGTATGTCTAAAAGTTTGCACCACAGACTGATTAAATGCTCTTGGTTCCTTATTTCAGATTATTAAATCTGTAGTTTGGTCACGGTCATATCAAATACTTCAACCGGTTCATCCAATTCTGTAATGGATGTAACAGTTACACCTCTCCAAGCTATATAGCGAAGTTCACTGTTCAGAACACTTTAAGAACATTGTTTGTTCCTAAAAGCATTAATCCAAATGCTAATAACTGCAAGATGTTAAGCTATTAAGACTTTAAAAAAAAAATTAATCTTACTTCATTTTAAAAAGGGATAATTAACTTTTAATGTTAATTCATATTCAACTTGTCTGCTCTGTCTTTTTGCTACAAAAAGCATTATTATTGGATGCTCAAAAGTCAATGGGAAAATCAGAATACATTCTCAGCGTTACACGTAGCAAAAAATAGGCTTAGTTTCACTTAAGTAATGAAGGCTTTTCTCAGCAAGATACAAATTTTTACAGCAAAGCACTAGGGAATAGAGGAAATTTTAAAATTTCTGAGCATTAAGGTATCAATGGCTTCCTTCTAGTCGTTGAAGCACACTTTATAAAAGCAGAATGAAAAGCTTTGGGAATGTAGAGAATGGGATGCACTAAAAGCCCGGAAGAGACAACAGTGCAGACACCTAAGTTCACACAGTAGTACTCATCTCCATGTTTTCTCTGCATGAGGATGCACACAATACAGCCTACAATTCTTGCCAATTAATATTCTTCATAAGAGCACACAGATGTAAACTATACTTCTGTACCAGCACTGAAAGTTTTCTTTTTTATTAGTTATAACAATATCTAGCAGTGGTTCAGAAAACAATAGGACAGTAAAAGCAACAGATTCGGTTTTCCTAGAGGAATGAGTCTTCAAAGCTATTTCAGAAAAACATACACGTTTGTATACTAATGCAGGTAGAAAACAACACCTCATTTTTCTTGCACTTAAAACAAAATTTAGTTTTGCATGAACATACCACAACATACTAACAAAACTGAATTATGTATCCCAAAATAATATTTTCCTCATGCCAGTTGTTTAATACACGGTCTCCAAATTTATTCCTTTTTAATTATTAGTTATCTTAATTATCCTTATTTTTTAGCTAATATGTATTTCCTAGTGCACACATGATTATTATTTATAATTAATACATTTAAAACATCCACTATATAAATCATTAAATAAATTATAAACATCTCAGCCTCTTCTGCCATGATATTAAGTAATATCATGGCTCTGAATCTAAAAACAAAAGATGCATCAATGTCATAACATAAAACTCAATTTCCAATATTTATAATGTAATACATTAAAACAACTTATACTAAATATTTTAAAATCAGAAAACCCAGATAAGCTACACTAAAGAGTTTTAAGATATGATCAAGAATCCAGAGAAATCTACAGACATAACTTCTACTAGATCTTGAAAAACAGGATATAGTCCAAAATAGCACAGAAAGGAAGGGGGTGGGGGTGGGGAGTACGGGGAATGGAGAGAAGAAATCTAGCTACCATCTCTGGACATAAACCCATTTAGTGAAACTCACAGCCACTAATGCAACTTCATACAGTGTAATAAATAAGATCAATTTAATACTTTATCATGAATGTGAAAGACGTTAGAGACTACCTGCATTTCTGTACTGCATTTTTACATGCTCATGTGGTTATATTTACAGTAAATAAAACAGGTTTGTTTTTTTTTTAAATAATCTCCACTGACTGAAAACAGATTTAACAACACAATTTTAACAAACAGGGACAACACTCCTAGCTGAACCCTTCACATCTCTATTCTCAATCCCATACTATTCAATATTAACAGTAACACAGACAAAATGATAAAATTACTAATAAATTCTGCACGTGGCACACAAACGAATAAGGTGATAAACAATGAGAACATGTCACAGAGTAACCTGGATCTTCTGATAAGTTTGGCACAGTAAAACATGCACTAACCTAGCCAAGGATCAGGTCACTCACCTAGAAAAAAAGGACATAATGAAAACTTCGCATATATTGGGAAACATGACTAGAAGCATGATTATTCTAGAAAAGCAAGTGCACGTGAACACCACTGTTGTATGTTTGTAGCAACAATAAATCTCAGGACTGATGTCTTTTTAACAGAAGCATATAATTTCAGTTGCAGAACTGATAAGAAACTTGTGAATTACAGCCTTTTACATGTAGAAAAAAGTAGCAACAAAGATACCCTCCATACCAATTAGCTGCCCCAGCAAGATGAGAGTGCAATATGCTGAATCAAACATTAGAAGACTGGCCACAGAACAGAACACCAGAAACCATCCATTTCCAAGGCAGCCTAGGTGTTCTGGAGTTTCCAAGTGGTATTTACCTTACTCCCCTGCAGCAAGGGAATAAATACATCCTTTTAAGACTGCTATTTCTACTCTCTTCACTTTTGGACCTATCAAAGGAGAAAAAGAACTGAGAAGCCAGCAGGTGAGTACTACACGAACTGTATTTCTAACTGACATTTTCTTCTCAAAAAAGCAATTGTTGCCAATCAAGCACATAAACAAAATCAGAAAAAGCAGTGAGGACCTGCCTTTTCCCTACAACTTTTGAGAAAAGCTACAGAATTTTCAACATGTGACATAGTATTTCCTTTTCTGAAGCCCATAGTTATAGTAAGATATTATTTCATGCTAAGAGCTTTTAAGCTGTAGATTTCAAGAACAGAACCAATGTATCTAAAATGTGTGTTTTGCAAATCTTTGGCTAGTCATACAAGAAAACACTTCTTGGCTGTTTGAAATAGCACAGAGAGCTAAGAAGACCAGCTGATACCACTACCAACTATATATAGCTACACTTTCAAATAAAAATAAGGTCCATACACAGAAACCATCTTTAAACATAACTCTTGAAGTGTAAATAATAAAGAGTAATAGATTCAGTAATACTGCTTTTCATATCAAGCAAGAAGGGAGGATGCTGAATGCACTCCCAGAGCACTGGGAAGTAGTGAGTAACACTGAAGGAGTACTTACATCCAGTGCAATTCTCCCACTGAAAGGGGTTAGGAATTGTATCTTCCAACATAGGAGGAACTAAGTACCGTGACATTGTTACGGTTTTGCATTGGAAATTAAAACCAACAGCAGATATAACATACAGAGAAAATACAGAACTAAATGGGGAGGAAGGCCTAGGTTTAATAGGTTTGAAACAAAATCAGTCCTTGCATAGCGTAAAAAAATTACTACCAGCTATGCACAGGAAAGAATACCAGTAAGTCTTCAGCATTAAAAAACAGACCCAAAAAAGCACTTCAGCAAGTGCTTAAGTCTTTTAAGAGTTAAAAGGAGTTAGATCATGCCAGAGAAAGAGCAGTAAACACCATTTTTACCAATGTCTGTGGTTTTTCTGGAAGCAAGAACTCAGCAGACTCATGCAACCCAAGAAGCATACTAGCTTCTAAAAGATAATGTTAAAACAAACAAATCAAATCTGCTTTTGTTAATGTAACCTTTTACACAACTCGGCTACCAAAAGAAAATGATCTTTTATATTTATGGTTTTGCATTCAGTAGCCCCCATTTTTAAAGTACTGGAGCAAATTAAAAAAAGGCCAAAAATTTTGTTTGCAAAAAGTTGCCAGTCTCACTTTTGCTTCATGTTGAGAGATGAATGTCATCAATACTACACTTCACAGTAACTTAAGCCTACTTGATTTTGTTTGTGTTCGGACATTACATCATTTCACAGCAAAGAATCTGTGGCTTTTTTAAAATTTTGTTCAGATTTGCCATAAGTCATCTGCAATATTCACATTCAGGTTGACAAAAATAAACAAATGCTGATGCACCTACACAGAGTTTTCCTCCAAGCTGCAAACTCCAGTTTCTTAGTCATTTCCGAAGCTCCTTCAATTCCATCTTCAGGAGGGGATAATCCTTCCTTCTCTCATGATCAAATCCTTGGACTTTTAACTACATAAAAGCTTTGGGGTTCATATCTGATACTGTGAGGGTAGCAGTGAAACCACTGATATATATCCAGAACTTGAGTCCTGCCACTTATGCAGGAAGTTTTTATTGTTATTTTAGGTTGCATTAGATGCTATAATTTCTCTCTAAATCAGGTCCTACGGTTAACCAGAGAAGACCATGAGTTTTGTAAATTCCAAAAAGCATCCACAAAATATCTCACTTCTTTCGGGGAGTCAGGTTCAAACCTCAATGATTGCTAAGAAACCTTTATTCTCTAGCTCTGCTGACCTTCGAAACTTCCTTGGAAGTTCTGTTTTTCTTTTGCTGCAGGGCTCCCAAAGAAATCTCGGATTTTTTTAGCACAATTTTGTAGGCAGGACTGATGAAGCTATGAAGTACCCACCTCCTCCTCCAACAAGCAGAACAGAATATTTAAGAATAGAGTATTTTTCAGTTGGAAGGGACCTACAATGATCATCTAGTCCAACTGACTAAAGATTACAGATAACATTAACTGCAGACAAAAATCTAAAAACTTAATGAAAAAATTTAGATCCCTTTGATCTGCTATACTAGAGCAATTTAATACTATACACAACTTCAATTCTTCCTGGGGAACAAAGCAAAAAAGGAAGTCACACTTCAATATTCCACCCTTGGAACATCCCACCAAACCGTACAAATGTTCAAATCATCATTTCTCATGTTCAGTGGCATCCCTAGCCTTTGTTTCCCACAGATACATAAATACATTGTGGCTTCTGTTACTTCTGATGAGGCTCATACATCCTACCGGGCTACTGGTAGGTGCTGAATGGTTTTTGCTACCTTCATTCTTTCTCAAGTATTTGAAGGGAAGCATAATGGCATCTTCCAGGTTCATTCCACTTGTGGCTTTAAAACATGAAATTATTTATAGTATACCACACTTAAGGCTTTGCAAAACTCAGTACTATAAATATTTGAAATGTTGTCTAAAGCCATTCAGCCAATGAATTATGGCTATTACTACAATGTTATTCCTATATTTTACTTGTGTGCTATTCTTTGTTAACTCCTGCTGGGACACAGCACCTGACGTACCACCAGTGTGCAGTACCCAATACCACTACCACAATCATACCATAAGGCTTCAGTTAGAAAAGTGAAGTTTAAAGTTAGCCTGAAAAAATCAGGCTAGTCCCTTGTGACTCCCTTCATGTTTTCTACGAATTTAAAGGTTTCTCTAAGCTATGTTAAACATTACACTAAAGAAAATTATTCAAAATCTATACTCCTAATCACCTGTGACATTATCAACACATAATAGAAATTTTCCGTCAAAGTATAAAATTAACACAACTTATTGCTTGGTTAACTGCAAATAATTAAAGCACGGTACAACATCTAAACCAGATATTAAATTGGAAGTATTTTACATTATTGAATCATGACAAAATTAACTTTGTGAAATACCTAGATATTTTGAAATGCTTTAAATTCAAATACTGCAAGTATTCCCATTAATATACTAGCCTTAATTTCACTTTTTTTTTTTTTAAACTCTGCTTTCCATGTAACGTCCCATCAGAAAGCACAAACTAAGCATGGGAACTCAGACACTATCATCATCACCATCAAGCATAATTTAAAGTCTCTCAAATACAGAAGTGATATCAGCATTAAAATTAATGTTTCAATAAGCTTCTTCATAACGGCTTAACAAACTTAACCAAACTTCCAACCAGTTTTCAGTGTACCAACTGCCTAACTCAGCCTGGAGATTTCTGTACAATTCCATGCTAGCTATCTGCAAGGAAACTTTTTGCCGTCTCCTGTTGCCTTACAACCATTTCAGTCTGAAGATACTTGCCCTGAAAAATCAAGCTTGCACAAGCTCACTAGAGCTGTTATAAGCTGATAGCTAATTTTTAAGATTGCCTGCCTTAAACATGCTCCATTTCAACTAAACTTGTATAAGCCATCTGCTTAAGCAGACTGAACGCTCAAGAAATCACTGAAAATGATCTACCTGCTCCAGAGAACTTGCATAACAACTTCCCTTGTAAATCCTGGTCTCTCTGGAGGTAAATAAGAAGTGGCAACAGTAACAGCAGTTTTGTCTTCTGTCTTAATGCTCCTTCTACCAACGAAAGGCTGTAGTTTGATATAAATGCAAAAATGTAAATGCAGAGGAAGCTGGATAGAAACAAGTAAGGAAGCTCCTAGGAAGTATGTTAAGAACCAAGCAGGGTTGGGAACAGGAGAGTTATTTCCACTGTACCCATTGTCCCACAGAACCAAAAAGTCACTCCACTGTCCCAGACACTTCATATTCCTTTATCTAGAAAACTTATCAAAAAGCATGTCATAACCTTCCTTATTGAGAAATGCAGGAGATAATGATCAACTACCATCACATCCTAAGGATGGGTTTAAAAACGCTGCTGCAGCTATGTCTGAAAACCAAAACACCATTCAAAAAAACCAAAAACCCACCACACAAAAAAACAACCAAAACACACATTACTACTAATCTCCCTGCACTGAAAATGGTTAACTTCTAAATCCCATAAAGCCCCTTGCTAAAGAGCATCTCCCTTCTGTACACAAAACAGACTATAAAGATACCAGTTTTCAACAGATGAAGAGAGACAAGAGGGATGTTGTAACTGTTCTTTTTAGGGACAGTACTTAAACTAGCACAAAGCGTCAGGGACAGAACTTTAAGGTAGTTTTGCCACAGCAGTGTGTACGTGGATCTTTTGTGCTTCCGCTACGGGAATCTCAGTGAGAAACAGCAACCTTATTCCCCAGTAAGAGTATTATATCCTGGTAAATTTTAGGACAGAAGTTTCATTGTATTTCTGCATGTGGACAAGCCTTAGCTGAAGGTACAGCTTCAGTCTGTGTAAAAACAGGTAAGTCTCCACTGTCACGAGAAGAGGAGGAGGACAATCTCGCTTGCTCGCTTTCATCCTAACCACCTTCTCACCACTAGTATTAGCCCTTGCGTCACCACATAGTCAGCCAGATCGAGAAGCCAATCTGGCTGAAAGGTAACTGGGGGAAAGGAATGAAAATCATTTTAGCTTTCAGCTGCTTCACATGCCATAGAAACACTAACAATGGCATGAGAAACGGCCAGAATATATAACCATGGATAGAACCAACTCTTTTAGCATCAGTGCAAATCTACCATGAAATACACCCTGAAAGAGGAGGAAAAAGGAAAGAAACAGAACATGGATAATTATAGTTAGCACGTATTTAGCCATGATAGCAACCAAGGTTCACATACATTAGAGCAGAGATGAGTCTTGACAACACAGAAGTGTCACAAAAGACCAACATTTTTCTCAAGCATAATGGGTATCACAGGAAAACGCACACAGAGAAAGCTGTTTAGTGTATAATACATGCCAGGAATGTCAGTTCATGAACAGCACAAGGTCAGTCATGAAAGAAATATTAAGTAGCCAGAGCAAATAAGGTTAAGTGCTAGAAGTCTAAGAAGGTGAAGGCAAAAAACTGTCTTTGCCCTGGATATTACGATAAAGCCAGTAGAATACTTAACAGATCACAGTGAGTCAGGAAAATTAATTTAGCAATAACACTTTGAATAATCTGACCACAAGCACATAAATCAGTGACAAAGCTACAGCAGGTAATGCAGATGATGTGAAACACAGAAGTTGGCAAAAATTTTACTTCTGATGACAAAAAAAAAAGGCCAGAGTTATGAAACTGTAAACAAGACTGCACAATTCAAATATTATCTGGAAATTCAGGTCAAAAAACTTGGAATTAGAGATGACAGAGTATGAGTAACTGAGTACAACAGCTGTATCCATCGTGACAGCTAATGTCTTACTACTTTTTAGCAAAAGAAATTTTCATATAACAAAGTTTTGTGTCTGTGTGAGAGGCACACACAGACAAAACATGCTCTCTAAATTTGTCAAAGGTTCAATTTGTCATTTTTCTCCTACATAATTTGGGATTTTCAGAGTAATCTGGTTTCTACTGTAATTTCATTTCCATCAAACTGAAGTTCATTTCCATCAAGCTACCTCCCCTGAGTAGACAGTAATCAACTGAGGCACTAGGAAGAAAAATTGTCCATATCTTATTTGTTGCAGAAGTTAAATGAAACCGAATCACAGAAGTCAAAGGGAAATCTCTCGGTTATAAGGCTGCTATATAGAACTCCTGAGAAGTTAATCGTCTCTGTCTTGTTCACATACGTTGCTGTAGAAATCACAGGTTTTTCAGATTAACCTCTTCATCCTCCTCTCATTTTTCTGGGTACCGAGATAAAGGCAAAACTAAGGAAGAGCGAGGGAGCACAACAGCTACTTAAGGCAGCAGAAGTTCCTTCTGTAACACCTGAACATCAAATAAAAATCCACTGAAAACTTATGACAGGAGGCAATTTTGAAGTTTATAGCCTCTGTGCCTCAGTTCTTGATCAATAAAATAAAAGACAACACAAGCCGTTTAATTTACAGAGTGATTTGAGACATAATATGTTAATGTTTGGGAAATGTATAGGCTGAGAGTGAAAAGCACCTATCACGTTTATTAACAAAATAACTACTCACTATAGGATTTAGACTAATGTAACATATGTACTTACAGAATTAATTCCAAAGATAAAATACTGAATGACAATTCAATTCAATCCACCTTCCAAACTGAATGAGTCAAGGATCCAACAGGAGGAAGAGTTGAAAATGAGGTGTGGGGAAAAAAACCACTGGTTTAATGACAAGTTTAATTCTCATATTTGCCTATTTTCCACTTTTATGTAAACTTAGAAGAATCCTCTTAAATTAACCATGGCTCAAGTGTAAGTATCCACTGTAAGTGGTAGAATGCTTAAATAGATCATGACTTGTACATTTTTCAAAGGTTCTCTTCATTATTTGTTTTTCACTGCACACAATTTTTAAGTAACTCCACTGAGCCATCTGATAATTCAACTGAAAAATGAGTAACGGAAGCATTTTAAAAATCAAGCTTTTAGTTCTACTGTGGAATCCACTCTGAAATACTACGAATCTCAAATCCTGATGAATAATACCTACTCTAGCTGGGAAAAAAAAGTAATACTCATATCCAAATTCAATTTATGTTTCAACTCAGGGGGGTTCGAACTCTTCACTTGCATTTATCAAGCACCTGAACAAAAATAAGGTACCTCAAACATCAACCTCGTATTTACAACTTCAGTAAAGCAAAGAAAAAAGCCAACTGATTATA
>KZ506474.1:122890-134123 GCA_002844005.1 Limosa lapponica baueri
TACGGTGTGCTGAGGCGGCGCGGCCTGTGCGCTCACCGCCCGGAGCCGGCAACACCCCGGGCTGCACGCAGGGGGGAGAGGCCGGGCGGTCCGGTGGGTGTGCGGCGGCTGCGGCCTTCGCAGCGGTCAGCTGGGCTCCGGCCGGGCCTTGCCTCGGGCCTTCGCCAGGCCTTGGGCCTTCGCCAGGCCTTGGGCCCGCCGTCTGGCAGCGGGGCTTAAGCAGGGCCCGCGGAGCTGCCATGGGTGCACACAGGGGTGACTCCATTCCTCACTGCAACGCTGCCTCCCTCGGAACAGATACCGTGTTGGGGAGGCACCAGCGTTTTAAAAAGCCAAGTGGATCCTTTGTTGCACTTGTTTTCTTCCTTTTGGTACATTTGCATTTATGTGGCTGCTTTATAGAGTGTGAAGTCAGTCGAATCCCAGTCCGTGTAGATGCTTTACGTAGCAATCGGGGAGACTTTAGACCTGGATTTAAAACCTGGAAAAAATGGGAAAGTGTGCCTTGTGGAAGGACAGAAGTTTGACAGACACAGGGAACTTGGTCTCAGAGAGTACTTGAAATGGTGCTTAATTTTTTGTTGTGTTTGTATTCCGAGGTCAAAGTCCTCTTTTAACAACATCGTTCAAGAATTTCAGAGCAGGAAGTGAAAAATACAGTATCCAGCTGAAAACACAGGAGGAATTTAGGTCGCATGGGTTGGAATTTGCTCAAGAGGCTAGGGCTAACAGCCTTAACTCTTGTGCAAAATGTTTATCTTTTGGACCACGCAGTGACAAAGACTAAAATACCAGTTGCTCATTGCAGGAGCTGTGGGTGGGTGTTTTTCTGTAAAAAGCTAGAGCTCAAAATCAAGTGGTGATATCTACTGTTATTTCCTATTTTAACAAAGTTAGAGTTAATCCTTTTTTTTGCTAATCACTAGGTTGTGTTATTTAGGAAGGAAATCTGAAGTATGTCTCTGTGTTAACCACTCTGTAAACAAAACAAAGGATGGCAGCTGCTTCATCACTGTACAAATGCAATAGTTTGTTTAACCAAAAGAATAGTTTTACGTGAGTTTTCTTCACCAACAATAAACCCAAGCCATAACTGTGGTGAAAATCTGTGTAAGTGTAAGCCTGTTCATGTTTGGGTTAGAAATAGGTGTAATCATACAAACAGCCCTTTTTATCTCAGTGATTTTCATGCCCCTGAGCGTGTTATTGTGGGGGGTTTTGTCCCTTTTTTTTTTTTTTGTCCCTTATCAATTACTTTGGGCTTTCCATCCTATTTTCAATTTACCCAGTTTGTTCCCCTGGGAAAGCATTTAAAATTACTGCCCTCATAATGCATTTAACTTCCCTTCTCTGCCACAGGGTTCTCACTCGAGCTCTTCACTGTTCATGGTGACTTACAAAGGCACAAAAGCATTTCAAACAATTGCGTATTTTTTGACACTTCTTATCCTTAAACTGCTACGTTTATTGATGGTCATTTCTTTTTATTGTGAAGTAGACCCCTGGTTTAATGACGGGCCAAATATTGTGTTCCTTCTAACTAGCTTTTTTGGCAGAGCCAAACAGTGACACATCAGTGGATTTTTATAATGTGGGCAATTGTCCACCAAGAAATTGACTGTCAGTTCAC
This sequence comes from Limosa lapponica baueri, assembly GCA_002844005.1. Taxonomy (NCBI): domain Eukaryota; kingdom Metazoa; phylum Chordata; class Aves; order Charadriiformes; family Scolopacidae; genus Limosa; species Limosa lapponica. The sequence continues at coordinate 124,521 of KZ506474.1, forward strand.
ATAAAAGTCAACACCAAAAAAAAAAAATATGAACAATACTTGTGGAAACAATACTGGTACAACTTGTAGGAAGTATTCCCTCTTGTGAAGAAGGGTTCTTTCAGCCAAGAGGAAGAGAAGAAGCTCTGATTAATTTAATTGAAACCTTAGGTTTGGAAGAAACTAAGAACCAATTCCTCTTGAGCTTTCTGGTGGTATTTTTCTGATTTTAGATTCTACTTTATGTACAGTTTGCAGAAGTGTAATGAGATATAAGAGGAATTTTGCATTTTTATGGGAAAAAAATGTGACGTTTATTCTCTTACTTTCGTATTTGACCTCCTTCCTGTTTTAAAAGTATATTCTGAAGCGCTTTGACAGACGAGCAGTTGCTTGTAGCCGTGCTAATCAAAGGTCATGATAGGCTGAAGTAGACAGCTATTTATGGCACCAAATAAAAGAAGATATTGGGACAGCAATGGCACTTTGTGGTTACTGAACAAGCAAACTGCACACCAGACTTCTGACTGAGGAATTCTTCCTCTTCTCCCGGACAAAAATCTACGCCCGTCCCTCTTCGCTTGGGCTTCCAGTGTTCTCTGGGGGCATTGCCATGGCTCATCTTGTACAATGCCTTTGGAAAAGATTGTTGTTGCTTTTTTTCCCCTCCCTTCCTCCCTCCCTCCCCAGTACTACAAATAATTGCTACCAGTTTATCTTTGTGCAGCAACTATGGAAAAGAAAAGGATACGAGTGAGATAAATTGCTGATTAAAGCGTATCTGTGGTATGAAGACAGAACTCAGTAGGCACTTGCAAAACTCACTAATTGTTCTAAAACAAGTGGCCCCGCGGAGAACCATGACAGAATAATTTATTCCTCAGTAGTCCTCCTGGTTAATTCCCCTCTTTACACAAACGTTGGTATGATTAAAAATACTTTTGCAACATTTTTAATCCGGTGCGAAAATGTGGGGAACGGGACCGTTTCCCTGCAGGCTTCCCAGCTCACGCACTGCAGTGCGCCCGTCAAACAAAAAGTGAAACCAGTCACAAACCAGCTGGTTATGTTGCTCGTTGACTAACCCAAAGGAAATGAAAAACAAAACATTTTTGGTGAGGGATTGATACAGAAGTTAGAAAGTCTCTATGTTAATAGATGCATTTATGCCCAGCTCTTAAACTCTGGTTGATGCCGCGCTGCTCCGTAGATGGAAATGAAACTTACAACATTGCCGCTGCAGTAATGCCATGGAGCTCTGCAACTGGGTAGCGTGAAAGAGTAATAGCAGAATAGAGAAAGCAGAATTTTACCACAGACCCATGAAATACCATTTTTTTCCTTCCGGTTGAGCCCCTCAGAGGCGGCATTACATAGTATCGATCAACTCTCGGGAAACAGAACAGGCACCGTAGCAGATAAGGAAAGTTTCTTTTAAAAAGAAAATAAAATACAGCTTGAGAATCAAACAAGCTATTGCCTGGACATTAAAATTTGTTGTGAGGGATCACATCAAGGATCAATCTTGCAACATTTTCAATATTTTTGGGCCCAATCCAGTAAATCACTTAAGCACAAGTAGGGCTTTTGGTTTATGTAATTTTTTGGTGACTTATTTAAGCCTGCGTGTGACTGCCAGTAAGGAAAAGAGTACTTTGCACTCGCCCAAGTCTTTGGTTTATGCAGCATATATTTTGGATAGTATCTTGGCAATAATAGTATGTGGGTATATGCCATTTTGTGCAACATCGGATGGTAGGGTGTCATTCCTTTCAAAAAAGAACTGTTCTTCACAATTTTCATTTCTGATGTAAAGTGTAATTATATCGTAGTGGTCACAGAACATGATATGGATGATTAAATGGTATTTCACACCGAGAATAATAATGAGCCCCAAATACAACACACGCACGCTGGACAGTGTCTGATACTCTCACACTCTCACTCGGTGCGCAAGTTGCCATGTACTGTTGGTTGGGTAAGGCATGACGAAAACAAAAGGCAATTCCAGAGATGTGCAGAGATGTTTCCCGTGGGAAACAGGTTTCGTCAGGGCACCCCAGGGACCAGCTTTTCCCTGGGGGCAGGGAGCACTGGGGGCTCCCCAGGGTGTCGGAGCAGGCCCTGGCGGCCTCGATCCATCCCACCACCCCAGCTGGGAGCAGCTGGTGCCACCAGGGCAGCCCCAGCCCTGGGCACCGGGCACATCCCTACTTGGCTGGGCTGGAATGGGGTCCTGGGCAGGGGTGTGGAGAGGGCCCCAGGGACACTGCTGAGGGGCACTGTTAGTGCCCTGATACATCTATATTTAATAGCTGAGATGGCAGGTGATTAGTGTGTCTGATGGGAAAATGCCCAGTGAGAACTTTGCCCTCTGTATCCCTTAAATTGATAAGCAAAATCCAATAAAGTTATTGCAATAACAAATAATTAAGATGAGTTTAAAGTGTTTAGCATATATTTACTATATCTAGGCACCATATATTTAGGCTTTCTATTTGGAGCAAAGCCAGAATCCAAATGCAGCAAATTTAAAAATTTAGCTATTATGTATGTATTCCAAAACTCAGATGTAATCTCTACCTTACATTCTATCCTGAGTTTAATAAAGTCAGGGGAGGGGGGTGGGGTGTCACACTGAGGTATCAGACAGTACTTACTGTGCATATAAATTAACATTCAAAATTAAGAAAAAAATTCCCATAGAAGTAATGTATCAAGAAGTTGCAAACACCATTCGGGATTGATGCTATACCTCTTTTCTGTTACTAATAAGGGTAGAGTATGGACGTTTCATTTTAGTTTCTCTTGAGACAGCTGCTTTAGTTGCCATTCTGCACATCAACACAAGACTTCTCTTCATAGTCGTAATTTTCCGTCTTTTCACTTTTGATTTCTGGTTGTATGAGATGTTGGAGTGAGTGACACTCATAGAAGCAGGTAAACTCAATTTATGCTCCATACTTACAGGTACAAAAGAATGCATGCTTAGATAGAAATCATAGAAATTTGGTAAGAAGAATATTTTGTAGGGATCTGTGGTCTCTTACATTGCAGAAAGAATGGTTTCTGATTAGGAACTGTTCTTATGATAAGAAAAATATGGTGTGGCATATTCCTGTTACTCCTTTAGTTGTTCAAATAAGGGTTAAATGAACAGCATAAACAAAAAAATCTCTGTATGTCTACCAAATGCTTAGAAGATATCACAGAGACCGGTCGTGAAAACTTCTATTTACAGGCCCAAAAGTGTGTCTCGTCCATCTTTTGGAGAGGAAACAATTCCGAATACTTTATTTTTCCTGTCTAGTTGGTTCCTAGCCGAACTGTCCTCGGATAAACCATGTGGTGTCCATGTGAAAAGCATCCATCTCATAGGCTTTGGACAGAGTTCAACAAATTGATTTGACAACCATATGGTCCTCTTCATCCACATGAACCTTGAAGAAGTCTGACTTCCTTCCAGCCTTAGGAGTGGAGTAAGGGAAGAAGGGAACTGTTCTTAAAACTTGTCAATGGTATTCTTAAGTGTGCTAGATGAGAACATCGTCAAAAAACTGCAAGAAATTTTGTAGATTTACAAACTACTGCCATTTTCTCAGTTTTGCTGAATGCATCTCTGCAGGCAGAGCGTTTGTCATTGCACCAGTATAAACCTGAAGGGGAGTGTTGTTCACAAAATTATATCCGTTACATATTATGTGATGGTCATTTTCACGTCCATAGGGTTTCTAAACACAACAGTTGCTATGTGCGCAGTAGAACTAAAGACGCTTGTTTTCTTATGGCTGAGCATCTTGTTCCCTTCCAACCCCGATCTCCCCCCAACCTTGAATTACATCCCTCATGTGCTGAAGTGGTTTATGTTAAATATGCTGGACTAGTCGGGAGCTTAATTGGCTAATAACAAGCAGGAGGTATAATAACTAAAGTGTACTTGCCTTTCCAACAGTGGGCGCTTCTTTGGCGTTTCTTCCTCCTCTTGCTAACAGTCTTCCTAAAATTTGTAGGAATTAATGTCTCTTTGGAAGCCCTTATCCCCCATTCAAAGTTTATTGAAATTGGCTGAAAAGCTCAAGGGGAACTAATAGGCAGAGGGACAGCTGGACAACAGGATCATGTGAAACCAGTATCATTAAGAAACCATTAAAAGTTTCAAAACAGGATAGTCTGATAGGAGAAAGGCTACTATGCAGTTTTGAAATGGAAAAAAAAAATAAAAAGCAGAGATGTGAACAGAGAGAAAGAAACAATAGAAAAAGATTATTTAAGAGTAAACCACAAAATGTGAAACATGATTTGAACCAAAACACAGATCCATTTCAGATCATGTATCAGTAGTTTTATTCAAGATTTATAAAAGAGCTTGTCAGAAAAGCTTAAATCTAAAAATATGTACAGGAAGGAAGCTTGTAATTTTGTAAAATCAGTTTTCTTTTTCTTTCTTGAGAGTTGAGATTGAGAGTTGGGGTTTTTTTTCAGTCTAAAGAGGGATTTAACAGTGCAGCACACAGTGTAGGAGGATTTTGGAACCTTTAGTTACATGTTTGTCACTCCAGTCTTCTTTTTTTGCCAGAAGTTTTTCTCAGCTATTTGTATTTTATTGCCAGTTACCTGCAAAAATAGTTCCCATTGTAAAAAAGCTTCTCTAAAAAAAATTGTCTTTTCATGAAACAGTATAGTAAGCAAATGTCACTTTACATTGCTGATTTGTAAAGACTGAATTTTGGTAACTGCAATTGTATTGCTATTCCATTATCTCACTGTGACAGGTCACTTCAGAACATACTCCAGATTGAATTTATGCCATATTGTATTTTATGTAGCCCTATAGCCTTTCTGAGAGATTACATACATGTACAATATGTTTGATAAATATGAAGCAACTCATACTAGGACTTCTGTAGTAGTAGTGTTATTTTGGCTGCGAGGTTAGTAGTAGTAATAACGTTTGAGCAATAGCACTGTCTTTGTAGCCAGGATGGTATAAGGCAATAAGCAAGCCAGAACTTGTGAGGAGGTAATATCTTTTATTAGATCTGAAAACAGGCTTGTATGCATCAAAGCTCATCTGTTTTTACTAGGCATATCTGTTGGTCTACTGAAACAATATAGAAGTAGATCCTTTATCATCCAGAGGCATCTGCTTTTTCTCAGCACACTAATTCTTTTCCATTTATTTTTTCATCCTATTATTTTGGGAGGGTAAATATAATTCAAGATCTAAATATATGGAAATAACATCAAGGGACAAAAGCTAAAGTTTATGCTGTAAACAAAAGTTTATTTCTGTGTTTTGCCTTTTTTGAATATTAAGCAAAACACACTTTAGAAGTCCAACTGACTTGTCACTACTTCTATCTTTTGCGCTGCTCTCAGTTACAAATTGAGAACAAATGGACAAATCTGATACCAACAAGTTACTTTTCTTTTTGAAATCTTAACTACTAGAATTCTGTGGTTGTTCTGCTTTTAAACTTACTATGGGTTATTTCCTAAATTAAAAAGAGAGTCAAATTTCAGATCATAATGTCCCTTTAATTGTTTATCTTTCCTTGTGTTTATACTTTTATATGCACATGTAGTAATACATCTTTAGGTGTACTTCTATATTTTAAAATCTTTAACAGAAAATACAAAACAAAAATGAACAAAATAATGTATTTTAACTTTCCAGAGACAAAGTAGTTACTCCATTATTTTCTGAAATCACAGAAAAAATCTTAAATCATCCATGTTTTGTGGTGGTTCTTTTTCTATTCTCTGAATAAGACTTCTGGTAAATGAACCAAAATGCCAGCAGTTCTTAAGGATTTTTATTTGTGACTATACATCATTAGAAAAGGCTAATTCCTTACTCTTCTCAGGTGGATAGTCCTACTCAAGTCCATGGATTAATGCCATTAGTAGTATTCATTTCACTGAGCAATAGTAGACTTTGAAGTTTTCCTTGAACCTTAATTCAAGGAATGTTACAAGTATCAAAAACATATGGCTGAAAGGCTGCGGCCGATTGCAGTTTAGCACAGATCTAGCCCCTACTTAGTGGGCTAAATCCATCATAAGTCTGTCTCTATTTCAAAGGAGAACGAGGCTCCTGACATGTTAAACAATGGTCGTTTCAGCTGGATACATCTCACCAGGTTGTAACCACCTACGAATGGGGCACCTTGTGGGATGTGGCTGCCTGCCGTCCCTGGGTAGTCCATGGGGAAAGGCAGACACTCCCCGAGGACGATTCGCCCCACTCCACCATTGCCCTCCGGAGCTGTTTTCCTTTGTCCCAAAGCAGTGGAGACAGAATCATAGAATCATAGAATAGCAGGTTGGAAGGGACCTCAAGGATCATCTGTTCCAACCTTTCTTGGCAAAATGGAAGTGCGAATGGTGACGTAACTTTCAGCTTGCCAGCATTAGGTGGTACGAAATTCGGGTTCTCAACAAAGGGGGTGTCTGCCCAGAACCTAGTTTTGCAGCTGCAAGCAAGCTGAGCAAGGAGCCCACTGACAAGCGAGTGCCTGTGGTCAGGGCCAGGAGGAACCCTGCAACTCATGTTTCCCTTAGTCAGCATGCAGACTGCAAGGGTATTACAAACTGCCCGGGCCAGAGGAAGAGAAATGTGCTGCTCAGAGCATCTGAAGTATTCAGAGAGCAGATATAATGAGTAATTCATGTAGTGGGGTTGATGACAACCACTTATCTGTTTTACCAGACATAGATGAGGTGCCCCAGCACCTAATGGGAGAGAAAGATAGGGTGAGAAAAGAGATGCGATAATGGGAGTCTGAGCAGAAACAATTATTTCCAGAGAACTGTTTCTTTAACTTATCCTAAACAATGGGATACACTGTCCAAATATTACCTATATAGTACTTGAGAACTCTCATTCTAATAGCAAACAGCTGTTTGATTCAACAGCGTTTATGCCCTTTGCTTAGCGTTCATGGATGTTTGTATGATTTGAATTTTGGTCAGCTGTTCAGGAAATGGCTGATCTTCCAAGTGGATATCTGTCCTGCACATGAAGATACTCACTGTTTGACTTCAGTCAAGCATTATTGCTTGTATTACTCCTTCAAAGGCTTAATTCATTGTATCAGGGAGTAGAAATTACAAGATGACCATTGTTCCATGTATAGATTGAAAATTTTGGGTCCAAATTGTTCTTGGGAGCCACACATAATTTTACTCGCTGAGAAATGGTTTTTAAATTGTGAAATGGACTCAGGGAATGTAGGGGTCATTGCACTGCACACACTTTTCAGGTGTAGCATCTTGGACTTGCCTTAAGGATGCTGAATTTAGATGCCAATGGTGCTTGCAAGAGCTAGTACATGAAAGACTGGCTCGGTCTCATACATGTGAAGAATTCATCAAGATCATAATTTTTTTTTTCCAGTTTCTACACGCGGCTGATACTTTCTTGTTCACTTACTTTTAATGGTGAGCAAAGGTCATCCTTGAAAGCCATATAGATGCCCTCAATAGCAAAATTTATTATTGAGTATTTTAAGTCATATTAGTACTTCTTCCTATCTGGGATAAGTACCTGATTCATTCAAACCCATTTGGAAAAGAGTTTTCTCAAACTTTGTTTCTTAATTTTCCAGAAGGAATATTGTTTCATAGCTCTGTAGTCTCCTAGTCAAAGACCAAAAAGGGAGCTCACAAATTGAGGATTACTGTTGTAACTCTATTTAATTTAACTTGGAGCACATTTACAGACTTCAGATTGTCTTCATATTATACAGAGAAACAGCAACAAAAGCAGAGAAACACCAGGAAAAGTCTTGTTGCCTTTCTCATCTTTCTTTCGTATGCTCATGAAAGACAATCTACATTTCTGACTGATAATATTCACTCTCATACTGGCTGGATACAAAAAATATAAAGGAAGAATAAGTTGCCTGTTTTCAATGAATATTGCTAGGATTCTCTCATCCCACATTCCAATTTGGTACAGCAAAACACAACATGCTGAATTTTGAGTGTGCTAGAGAGCTCTGTTATTCTTGCTAAATCCCTTATTTCTTTATCTGATTAAAGAAAAATACAAGCTAAAACTTTTAGCTTTATAAAAGATTAAGCTTAATAAATATTACAACTGCCTATCTAACCATTTCCCACATAGCTGTAGTACATCAGCACATTTTCCTCTCTTCTGGCGCATATCTCTTAAGGAAGTTTCTCCCACTAAAACCTACTGTAGACTAAAGGGGCAAGAAATAACTTACGTTGAGTGCTTTACTCAGCTTCTGTGAATGTAAAATTTTAAAACCAGCTGTCTTGTAAATGAGAAAAAAAAAAAAAGTATTGTTCCTGCCTAGGTAAGCACTACACATGCACTTAGGAAACGACTGTATATTAGAATTGAAATATTATTTAAAACAAACACAAACAAAAGTGTATAATCAGCCTTGCAGCTTGTCACAATGCACTTACTGCTTGATCAGCTCACCCAAGGTGTGCAACATTTCTAAGACAGTAAGCAAACCCTCCTCCCTGATTCTCACCACACTAATTAGCTTTGACTTGCTATTCCTTCTGTGTACAGAGAATTTTCTGTGACTTCATAGATATCCCTAGCACTGCAAGATGAAATAATCTATAAATTCTGTTATTTTGTACAGTAAAAATGGCTGATGTATTTGGCATAGGAAAATTATAGTTAATAGATCTATCCCATGATAATCAAAATCAGTGTCAATTTTATTAGAAGTATTAAATAAATATATAAAAGTGTATAATGCAATGGTATAACCACACAACTGTTCCCATGGGAGTAAATGAGAAAAGAAAGTTCACAGCCTGAAGTCCCTCCCAGTCATACATGTGTATGTAATATATTGTTAAATGTTTACGTACTGCGCATGCTTAATTATAAACTAAGAAATAATTATAAAGTCTAGTGTGGCTTTTCTAGCACCTTAACAATGCGTAGATATATTGATTATGGAATATCAGATAAAGATGATAGAATATTTTGCTGCAGCTATGAGGCTTGTAGGAAGAGGAAATATTTTTTAACATGCCAACTGTCATAGTTGAAGAACTCAGGCAAGCTTTCAGACATATGAAGCCATTCTTCAGGACTGAAATAAAAGCAACAGATTTCAAAGATCTGGGGGTTGGACTGAATGATCTTTAAAGGTTCCTTCCAACCCAACCAATTCCATGATTCTATGAGTCTGTAAGACAAATATGAATTGAAAATGATTGCTCAGAGTTTAGCTGGTTATGTACCAATTAGATTATCGCTTAAAAATAAAGGTGATTAGTACCCGTGAAGTATGAAACGTACTGCAGGAGAGGGGAAAATGCATAAGAGATGGAGAAATTTCAGGCTTGCTACCTCCTGGGGGAAAAAGGAGAGACTCATACTTTATAACCTGTGGAACACGGCGAGGTTAACGGTGAAGAAGAGAATTTATAAAATGGCAGAAATATATCTATTTTAAGTCTCTGGCTTCTGGGATAGCGCAGAGTTATTAAATAAGCCCATAGTTCCCAAGCTCATCTTCAGGAGGTTTCTTCTGAGGGTCAGGACTGAAGGATTAGGGTGAAATGTCCCCTTTGGGAGAAACATTCACCCACTGGCAAGTAAGCATTTCTTCTTCTATAGGT
>KZ506474.1:147163-160976 GCA_002844005.1 Limosa lapponica baueri
GGCAGAAAGCAGTTCCCTTCTCTTGAAGGGTGAGTTTTAACTGACTCCCAGCAGCGCTGGAAGAGCCCCAGTGTCAGTGAGGAGGAGGAGGAGGAAGGGCAGGAACAGGAGCTGGGCACAGCAGAGGGGGAGCGGGACGGCCTGCCTTTTCAGCTGCACCGAGCTGTTAGACAGGCTTCCCTGTAAGTGTCAAACCACACCTCGAGTTACACCATGCCACCGTGGAGCCTGGCTGTGTGAGTGAGCGGGATGGGTTACCAGCAGCTCCCTGATGGGCGGTAACATGGCCATCTGCCACTGCTCTCTTTTATTGTCCTACTGTTACTGCAATTGCCTTCTCATTCAAGGCCAGCTTTACCTGCAGCCTCAAAGGAAGCGTTCCCATTCCGGGGGCAGGTGCCATTGGCTGCAGGGGTAGGCCTCTGTGTGGCAGGCCAGCCTGCAGCTGGGCTCTTGTCAAATGCAGAGTCAGGGATGCTAAACTAGAATTACAGAAGTATAAAGCACACACTAAGCATGCATGCCTGTGGAGCGGCGTTAATGAAGAGACTGAGGGCAGAAGGACATTTTGGGAGAAGACCGGTCTCTTCTAACTTTAGACCCCTACAGGGCAGACAGCTATGCTGATGTAGCTGGCAGGGCTCCCTTTGGAGTCAACTGGAGAGAAGCAAGCCCTTGTAGGACACAGTCCATCCCACCCTGAATCAGATACATACATGTAAAGGTGATACCTACTTCTCTGAAGTGTTAAAGGGGCTAAATTCTCCATAGGCAGCTATTTTTAAATGAGAGAGTCATGCCCTGCGAGGGCCTGTTTCTTTCCAGCTGGTACTGCAGAGAGCCTTCAGTGGCTTGCTGGAGTGCACGCTTGGCCAGAGGAATCCCACCATTTCTCTCCCAGGACCTGAAGGATGAGGAAATGTGAGTAACATATTTCTCCATGTTTGCAGAATCATAAACACATTCTCATCACAAGGCAATAACTAAAAATTGCATCAGAGTCAGTGGGAAAGGTAGTGATGAAAGAAGGAACTGCATTCCATTCTCCGAAGGACAAAGAACAAAAAGCTTTTGAAAGAAGAAAATTGCCACAAATTCAGCTTTGTTCAGAACTGACGCAGATATTTCTATGCAGTGCGATGCTAACCACACAGCTGCTTCTCTGCAGCTAAGCCTCGACACCTGTAATGAAGTTTGTTTTGGTTTATTTTGCCATTAGCATTCTCAGATGTATTTTTTATTTAGAAAAGCATTATTTGTCTCCCTTTAAAGCCAAAGGTAGACATGACTCAATTTTTATTCTGAACATTAATCTACATTTAGGGCTGTGTAAACCCTCAAGGCAATAATTGTTCAGAAATAGCACTGTACTGTTCAGTGGAAGCCCAGGCCTCTGTGACAGTGTTTTGCCAGCTATGAGAAACTGCCAACACACCTACGTCTCTTGGGGGTATAAAGAGGCAAAGTATTCCTTGCTGCCAGAAGAAACCCCTTAAGCAGACACAGTTACACTAGCAGCATAGCCCCTTCCATTGATAGCACTCGTTAGGGGAACGAGTGAGCAGTGAGAAATGAAGGTTGTTGATTTAGCAGTATCTGCGGTAGGCATGTTGTGTCAATAGAGTGCACAGGTTAGGCTTTTGTACAGCTGCAGTACCAGAAGTGGTACCTATTGTGCTTGACCTTGGTATCTGTACGTTTTATTTCTTCCAGCAAAGGTTTGACTGCTGATTTACTCACTCATTGTGGAGCTGTTGGTGATGGGCTACTTAGCATATTAATGGTAATAAAGACTCTTCACAGAGTTTTTGAAACAGTGACACTTCATCACAGATTGCTAAACTTCCCTTGCAGTATTTTATGAAATAGTATGCAGTATATTCAAATGACATTTATTCTTAATATGTCTGAGATGCTTATGTAAGTGTAAAATACATGTTTAAGAACAAGTTCTTCTCTCTCCTTATATTTGGGCTTCATCTGCCTTTTTATTTAAACAAGGGGCACAACTGGCCATGGCATAATGATATTTGTCTGGTTTCACAAAAAAACATGCACTCCTTCTGTAACATTTTTGAAAGGAGGTAGGCAAACACTCTGAGAGCTTCTTTCTCCTTGAGAAGAGTGTATATCCCCCTGCCTCTACTTCTGCTTGGGACGAGAAAACATACAAAACAACGCTGTCATTTAAGCCAGGCTGCTAATATTTGATCCTCCAAGGGTTAAATAGTGTCATTGCATAGTTTCACTTCCTCTCCGTCAGAGACAGAACAACACTGTATGAAATAATTTGTTTATATTCCTTTCCTATTCCAGACAGACTTACAGAGCACATTAATATGACTACTGCGTCAAACACTCTTGCATTCCTTTAACACAGAGCAATTGAAAATTAGTTTTTTGAGAAGGTTTTTTTTTTGACCTCTTCTCTAAATGGAAGTGATCCTCAGAAAATTTTGCATTAGATAAGTAATTGGCCTGGATATAAGCCTTTGCCCTCTAGAAGCATTTTAAAGTGTTTGGAGTGATAAACTCTGTCTCTAGAGACCAGGGAATCCTGCAGATTGCTGTGATTCTGTCTGTGGCAGATGTGATAGATGCGCAAGTTTGGGTATGCATTTCAGGTGAGTAAATTTAGGCTACTATTAAACAATCACTTTGGATAATGTAAAGGAAAATGCTTTTAAAGAAGTTGTTTTACGGAGTATATCCCTGTTGGATCATAGATAAATGACTGCTAGAAGAAGAGCTCATTGACCACTCTCAGCAGCAGCCTTTGTGACCATGCTGTAGACACATTCGGTCTGAAGCACCTGCATGGGGACAAGAGGGGAAACTGGGGATTAAAAAGGCTAATTCCAGACTGTGCTGCAAGACGCTCAGCATTCATGCTCAAGCTGTTCTCTCTACTTGGTCACACAGGAAATAGTGACAAGATTGGTGACAAACTACAAGAACTTTTTTGAAGTTACTCTAAGGAATGGAAGCAAGGCAGAAGAGTCATGGGAAAGGTATGGGAAGAGAAAAGAGATGCTAGGGGAAAGGGAGCAGAAAGAAGAATTTCTTCTACTAGACTAACCTTCCTCTCCCCTGTAGTCTTCTTTGGGCAGCCTAGTCTTGCTCTAAGGAGAGCTGTACAAGCTGCAATTTGAGGCAGGTCCTTTGCCTAACCCTTTTGTACCCTGCTACCTTATTTCTTCTAGCTGAAATAAGCAGGAAACACGCCTGCAAAGGACTATTTATGTATTTAAATGGTGCAGATGATGACCCTGTGGAGAGAATGGCCTCTCTTCTTGACTCCACTACGTTTCTCTGCCACAGTGGGTCATTTCCATCTTCCGTTTCATTGCTGCTCCTCTCCCACAGTGTGACACATCTTCCCTCTGCCTGCCTTGAAATAAAGTCCGGCACCTCCCCAGCCCAAGATGTCAGGCTGCCACCCAGGTTTTGCAAGTGGCAATTTAAAAGGAAGGAGAGCAGTTCATTGTGTGGCAGGACTGGAAAAGGCTCTTCGGCTAGAAAGGAGGCGTTGCAGTGAAAATTTCGTTAAGTGGATAAATACTTGAATGTTCTTACTTTCAGGGAAACCATTGGTAGTTTTTGTGGGTTGTTTACTGAAGATTTATTATGTATGTGTATTCAAATAAAGGCCATGATATTTGTTTAGCAGCAGGAGAGCATTAGTGTGTGACAATGTTCTCTTGCATCCATCCCTAGGATCTGGGCAAAGCAACCTTCCCATGTACTGTGTGAAAAGAAGGCCCCTTCTCTTAAAGACAACAACTCAAAACTTTCTTCTGTAGCTTCTACTAATGCTGTAACTTATCTTCATACTCATTTTCTTAACCAATTGTGCTACAATCTACCTTTCATGAGCATGACCTCAGCCTCTACGTGGTGCAGAGTTTACAGCCAGGTAGAAATGGAGACACCATCACATGGCATTAGCTTGGTTTCTCCACCCAAGGAACATGCCTCCATTTCAGGCCATGCTCAATAGGCACAGAATAAAACTAATGAAGGAAAGAAAAGTTTGCTTAATGCTGAATGGGAGGTAAATAATAAAGTCCACACTGCATGATGATTCAATGGATGAGAGAAAACCTGAGAGGTTCCTGTGGAGGAAAAAACGGAGACATGAAAGACCGATGATTGACGCTTAGTATTTGAAAGACATATAAACAAATCCTAGTTAAGTCTCTCTTGTAAGTGAATCACTGCCACTGGTATTAAAATGTCAAAAGATACTAATGTTCAAAATGATTGCTGAGATGGCAGTTCTTTTCTAAATCCCTGTTTTCAGTTGCTCCATATCTTACCTTTGGAAGTGAAATTTCTGCATTAGTCTTGACTTGGAAATGAAAAATTGGGGACTTTCAAAACTCAATTTTAAACAGTGCTGCCCAGCATAAAATAGAGTCTGTTCTTCTTCTGAAAAATGTCTGGCTGGCTGACATTTTCTAGCAAAGCTGCTGGCTTTATAATTTTCAGTCTTATGATTTTGACAGGTTGGGGAGAAATGTGAAAGGAGAAATACTACATAGATATTAGAGCTTAGGAAAAATTGCTCTGTATTTGGCACAAGTTAAAGTTAATTTTTCATATTCAGAAAAAAAGGAATTACTGGAGACACAGATACTCTGAAAAAGAGGTTTGAAACCATTCTTTCAGTTATACATAATTATCCAGTTTTATTAAGGGGGTTATTTGGAAGCCTCGTGCAGCTCCTGTGTAGGGTTGATAATACAAGACTTATATTCTGAGTGAGTGCCATGAAACCCAAAGCCCACCTAGCCCACAGCTGGTTACCTGTGGTTGGGTTTGTAGTGCTAGAGCCAGAGGGAAAGCAAACACTTGGGGTGTCACGGAGACAGGACTGCAGCCTGAACAGAATTAGTCACAAGTGTGGTGGTGATCAGAGCTTCAGAGAACATGCTCACCACGGCATGGATAAAATGGCTCCAAACGGAATTTTAATAAATAACGATTTTTAAGCTACATGGGTGTTTGGATGGCGGAGAGGAAGCACTCTGGTTTTGTGCCCCTGCAGTGGAAATGGCTGCTCACGAATGCTGACTCCATCAAGTGACATTTTTGCCTGGAAATTAAGTTATAGGTCAGCAGCTGAACTGTTATTAGCAGAAAAGCAGAACTTCTGTAACAGAGCAGGTATCCTGCTTCTGGAGCAGGGGTTTTCTGTCTGTGACCTGCAGGCTCACTGAGCCCTGTAAAGTGAGGATGAGCAATTGGAGCCTGCTCTGCTGAAGCTGATTAAAATGTTTCCAATTAACAGCTCAATAATAATGGGGGGCCTGCTAGAGACTGTAAAAGCTAACAGCAGTCCGCTTTTTTAAAGTCTTTAGTAATCACTGCTCTCACAGCAGAGGTGTGTCTTTTAATTATGTTTTAAATGAATCCCCTTTATAAATGGTTAAGGAGATGCCGTTAGGCAGCCGACCAGTTCCCCACCTAGGCAGTAACTTCTCGCTGGCACAGATTCATTTTGTTTCAGCAAAGTACTTAAGTACATGCTTAACTTTAACCACCTGAACTGTCCCACTGGAGCCACAGAGATGAGTCATGAACTAAAGTTAGGCCCCTGCTTGCATATCTTGCTGACTGTGGGCTTCTGCAGCATCTACTGCCAGATGTTTAGGAGAGGAAATGAAAGAAACACTGTACTGGACAGTTAAGGGAATAACTTACTAACAGAGGAAACTTTGTATTGCTTCCAAATATCTGAAAAGTGATCTAACATGACTGTAGATATTTTGGTAGTCCAGACATAGGTTTAAACCATTTTTAGTCCAACTCAGGTCTTGATCTTGTATGTTTATTCCCCTGGTTTCTTCTTTAATGCTCCAGTCTGTCTACGTTGGGCTTTATCAACTTGGGGGTTTTGTCCTAATTTACGTATGTATTAATATTCTGCATGCACTTACCATTAAATACAAAATTGCTGGGTAAGAACATATAATAGAAGAAAGAAAAATGCTAAGCTCAGTGGATGTAACCCTGCATTGTAGAAAGGCTAGAGTAAAAAATGGTGGGGTTTCCAGTATACCTTTTCTTTTGCAATCCATACCTTGGTTTTCTTTTCTTATTTCCTTCCCAGCATACTCATCTTTCATTTGGATTGTCTTCCAAAAGCTCTTTAAGGGAACACAGCACAATCTCTGCACAAATAGCGCAGTGTTGGGATAGTGTTAACAGGAGGCTTCAGCCTGAAAATCTCACAACAATTTTCTATGCCATAAGCGGCATTCATTACAATAAGGCCTTTCATTCAGATTATACAACCCTGCACAATGCCCCACACTGGTCAGCTAATACAGTCAGAGCCCAGTTTTAAACGCAACCCTTCCCACAAATCAACACACAGGCAGGATACCTCCAACGTATTCTCTATAGGATGAACGAAACAATTGTCACTTGCTAGGACATTGTGCATTTTGTAGAAGTGCTGTTTGTTTGTCTAGCTCTGGGTTACGTGGAGTTTTACAGAAAAGTATTGCAGACTTGCGGCAGGCTGACACAACCTCAGAGCGAAGCGAAGGATTTATTAGGGGAATCTCCTTCTCCTTGAACATAACTTTCTCTGAGAGCGGACACTTCATTTCTTCCTGGTGCCACCTCCAAGGGCAGAAATAGAATAAAACTCACCATCTCCTATCTTTATCACTAGTGTGGACTTAGTCCAGTACCTCCTAAAACCACCCAGGACTGTTCATACACAGATAACCGTCTCAGATCTTAGCTGAGTTACTTCCACTGGGCCAAATTGTCTAATCTGCTGTTCCACTTGCTGCAGAGAGAGAGGTCAATCACTGACTGGGTCTCTTACTCTAAAAGCAGGTTGCTCCAGCGCAGACCTGAGACAGGCTAGAAGAGGACTGTGTAGAAAGCCTTGTCTTGCTAATGAACGGCCGGGGAATTTTCTGCAGAGGAATGGAGGCCTGCAAGACAGCCCTTTCTGCAAGCAGCAGCTTAATTTTGAAAAGCACTGGAGAAATAGTATACAGGAGGCCACACTCAAAATATAACTGACTGCTTTAAATTCCTTCTGTATGAGTTCTGCCTTTCCTTAACGTCTGTGGGAACTCTGCCAGGAATTGCCCTTGTGCTACGGTTTCTTCCTTTATGTTAGTGTCCAGCAAAGCCTGATCTCCACATTAACTCAGAAGATGGCATGACACTGATTTCTAGTCTGAAACAGCAAACAAAGGTATTGTGAATATGTACCTTACCCTTGACCCTACTTTCATCCTATATTATAGCTGCTTTTAGTTATGTCATATCCCATATGGCAGACCTCTCTTCCTTGCTAACACTAGAAGGGAAACAAAGGCTTGTTGTTTCTCTGAAGTACTAGAGTTACTCTTAGTTTCCATCCAGAAAAGCCCTTCCCACCACTTATTCTGTCCAGAGAAAGATCATAGATAGCAGTGCGTGAGACATTGGCTGATGTATCAGAAAGCTCCTCCACTGCTGTTCGAGCAGAGGAGCCAGGAAGCGAAATAATAGCTGCAGTTCTTCAGTCCAACTAGGTAGCCCTAATTGCCCAGAAAATCCTTTTTTTTTTTTTTTATTGTTTCTTAGCTTGTAGTCTACTTACATGCCTGTACGATATGCACAGCGGCCATCAGTGTTGCTCTGTACTGAGTCTAGAATACAGAACAAAAATTAAATACTCATCTGGGCAATGGCATTCAAAAAGGTCATATGCTGTTTTTCTCTGGTGGAGAAGGAGGGTTTCTGTGATAAGTAGTTCCTCTCTTTTGCGGCTTTTGAGCAGGACTTGAACAAGGTGCTGTCCCTCTGGGGAATTCTCACATTCCTCTGGGCAGCTGCTGTCAGGGCCAGCAGCTCTTGCACAACGGCTTCTTAACCTGGGCAAGTCGGGTGGCCACCATTGGTACCAAGCTATCAGCCTGCTCAGAGCTTTTCAGTCTGGACTCATGCCCAGGTGGGTCAATAACACTTAAGAACTTTATTAAAAAATAGACCTAGACTCACCAATATACACCAATATAACGTTGTTTCAGGGCACATGAACTTTCAAAACGCATTGGCTTGCGTTTGGGACTGCCTTAGCTTCCAGCCTTCGGAAGAGCCTACAAAACATGCAGAGGCACCATCGGTGTTGCTTGTACTGGATCAGCAGCCTCTCACCCTGCTGTGAAAGAGGCAGAAGGGAAGGGAAAGGACACACGATCCCCCTGTCTCCTTGTGCAAAGAGCAGTTGCAGTCCAACTCCTGGCACTCAGGGCTGGCTCTGTGGGTCTCCCCTGAGGGGGCTCCTGTCCATTAGGGTTTGCTGTGTATTGCAGCAGGAGGCTTCTTACTCTGACCTGTCTCACTGCTTGGTATGGTGCAAGAATGCCTTAATACAGAAAAGCTGCATCTTTCTAAATAATGTTACAGCTCCTCTTCTGGACTGCATCCTAAACCTTGCTGAGGGATGGGGCCAGGGCAGCCACTGCCCCTGTACCAGATCCTGATGCCAGCTGGGTCCCAGGCACTGAGGTCTTAAGGCACTTTCCCCTCTCTGGGAGGTCCTGTGCCTGGGGAGTAGGTGGTATCCTTTAAGAGATACCTCCCCTTTCGCTCAACGCCACTGATGTGAAAAAACAGCTTTGTTCTTCCAGGGAGTTTAACATTTGCCTACCGTGGTTTGACCAACAAACTGAAATGTTTCAACTGGCCCCTCACCTGTAAGGAGGACAGGAAGAGGTTGGGCTGCAGGCAGCTCCTTCAGTCCTGCTCAGCAAGTGCAGTGCACGTCTTTTAAAAAGCAAAAAGTGATTCTGGATGTGGACGGCAAATACTTGCCTTGCTGGTGGGCTTAACCGCAATAGCTTCCTAACTCCAGGTTCTGTGCTGTAGGCATTGGATATATGACTTTGCTACCCTTTTCAGGCTTGCCCTGTTTGGTGGGGGTTTTTTTGTTGGTTTTTTTTTTTTTAATATTACCATGTACATTTATGGGTGAATTGTTTCATATGTATTTCTGAGAAGAAAATTTATTTTTATAAATGCATGGATGCATATAACAAATTAAACTGGTATATTAAAAATAGCAACATCAAAAGAGCTCTTATCTAAGTAAAGACACTACACCACAAAATGGCTGTATTGAAAACGTGTCTTGTAATGCTCATTTCATTCTTGTAAACAATGCATCTTTTTAAATGTGGACTGCAAAAACTACGCACAATACTTTGGTTCAGGAATCTGCTGGCTGATTTTCTGAATCACTGTTTTTAATATAGGGACTGTGGGCGTCTAAAAAGGGTTCTATATATAATTCTAAAAAGCCATCTCATTCAGTTGCTGCAACTTACTTTACCAGTTTCTCCTGATTCATTTTTTTCTGAATGCTGAGCAGTTTAAGAGCACAGACTGAGCAAAAATGCTCTATATAGATCATTATATTTTGCAGCTCCATGACTTCCCAAGAGGTTATTATATCTCAAGCAGTGAGAAACAACTCTCACCAAGTAAGAAATTATTCCATTGTGCAGTATTATTCAAGCAATTAGAAATCATACTGTGTACAAAATACCAGATCTCTAGGTAGCAATTTCTGGTGTTGTATCATGCCTACTTAAGTGTGTAGCTACAGCAAAAGAAGTACTATGTTAACAATACAACCATTTTTAAACCAATACACTAATAGATTCAGAAAAACAACAATGTACTGCAATTGCAATGCACCTTTCCATGGCTTTAGACATCTCAATTCCCCATTCCAGAATCTTCTGGATTCTTAATTTCCCTGCCATTTGTAAACTCTCCATCTGGTTAAGGAGCGTGAAGTGTATTTCTTTGAAACCCACCACAGCAATATTTAATAGCACGGAAAATAAGTCCATGGGAAGCAAGAAGTAACATGCACTTTCCTTCCACAGCACTCCTGACTCCAACTGCTCCAAAATGTCCGAAACCTGGTCTTGCATTTTTCTTGGCCAGTGCAACGGACTGCCATAAAATTAAGCAGAGCATTTCTAAATATTTCCTTCTGAAGACCTGCAGTCAGCCTTTTTCTTTAGAATATTAGGTTGTATCAGCATATTAACTTGAAGCATCATGTTAAACTCAGCTTTGCAAATTATATTGACAGGGGTTAAGAGGGCCAAAGCTTAACAATTACCCACCTCTTAGGGTGGATCTCATTTATAGGCAGAAGCAGAAATAGACTGATTTCTTTTTAAAGTCAGTTAGGAGATTTTTATTGGTATTGGCTTCATTCAGTAAGCTCTCAGGCACTTCAGAGTGACATTAATGAAAGAAAGTCTCACGACGTGCCAGTGAGGTATGGAGGTGAAAATACCTACCTAAAATTCACATGGTCAGGGCCAGATACGACTACAGAAAGAAGACTGCCCATCTTGAATGATTCTGGGATGCAGCTGCTCAACTAGAAAACATTTTCTTTAAAGAAGTGGGAAATCCATGATGCACGCTGATCCAGAGTTTGAAAACTACACTCAGCTGTGTGGGAGCAGGCACATCCATGCTCTAAACTGTTTTAAGGCCCAGAGAGCAGCATGGCATTACAATCGTGTTTCGTGAGGACATGACTTTTGTACTCATCCCTTCATAACTGCTCGACACATCTGGCAGATAGCCCACCACCAAAGTCTGAGGTCGGTGCATCCTGCTGCGTGGCTGCCATGTCCCGCATCCCTGGGGAGGCAGGAAACACGCTGTAAGTTAAGTCTTGATGATCCTTCTCCACCACTTGCCCTTCAGATATTGCTGAGGGACTTGTTACCATACACTGAAATCACCAGGGAGATTCGGGGGTCTCAGGAGCACCTGTGATGGGTGGATACTGTAGGGCTGGAGGATCCAGCACCGAAGGGTGTAGACCAGGGTCCATGAGCCAGTCTGGCCCATGAATCCCAAGGTTTTGGGAACCAATGCAAGTCACACTTTTCACACTGAGTTCCCTCACTATAAAAGCATCCATAAAAGCCCCAGTGTTGGGGGGAAGGAAAGAGTGAGTGTGAGAGAGGCAGGAAAGCACAAACACTTCTGTATGTAATGTCTACATTTCATAAGGCTTGCTGTTACCATGGCAATGAGCATGGTATAAATACCTAGACAGATCTCCCTTGTGGCAGTGCATTCTGCTGCTCCCATGCTGCAGGGCCAGTCTGTGTGCAGACATTTTGATGGGCTTCTTCAAACCCTCTCTGGTAAAACCGCCAATGACTTTCTTCAATTTCAAACCAATAGCCCAGCAAGCAAAAGTATTCTTTCCACTTTATTCACCACAACTTACTTTCTGGTCCCTCCAAATAAGCAAATGATTATTTTATTTTATTTTATTTTATTTTTACAAGAAGATGGAGGATTACATTCTTATCAATTTGTATTCAGACTTTAGTTATATTTGAAGTTAGACTCAGCACTAGCATTTCCAATAACAACTTAGCGCAATCAAAACTGCTAGTGCTGTTGAATTCTGAGTTGTAAAGGAGTTTTAATAGATTCAGTTTAGGCAATCACAGAGAAGCATAGCCTTAAGCAAATGCAACATTTTTTTTTTTAAAAGCGCCTATGTTTCATAACACAGAAACCCTTCGATTGATTTTTTCCAGGATGTGTGCGGTCTTGCATGGGATACACACAGAAATAGGTGGATTTTGTTTTAAAATATCAAGCATGATCATACGTATAGAATCTAAACACCTTATTTTAAAAGCCTCACTGCCTCCTTATTCATTTGGCAGGTATGGTAAAGGCAATGACCAGACTTTCCAGGACATATCTTTTCCATTCATCCCCTGCATTTTGAGTGTACAATTGAAAAGAGGAAAATGAAACAGCAGAAAGATATATATGTTCCCTTACATTACATCTGTGCAGGAAGACAAACTACTTCAGATGGGGAAAAAGCATGTCTTCATTTTGAAGTGTGGTTTGCTCTTACTCAGATCCAAGCTAGGACAACAGAGTTGGTATTTTCCACATAAATTAGCTTAATAAGTTACGAACAGGAATCCCACATAGGTTAACCCAACCGGTTGTGTGGAAAACACAATAAAAATGTCAAGATGTCTGATTTTATCTTATGATAGCTAACAGGAGATCAAGACAAAATGGGAATGAGAGAAATGGGCCTTGAAATAAATCCATACTAGGATTAATTCCTTCTCGTACTCTTCCAGCCCCTGGTAATAAGCATGTAATATGGAAATGGATAGGGCTGGGAGCAGGAGAGTCATGGAAAAGCCAGGCAATGGGATGAAAGAAGCCTTCCTGGTACCAACACCACGTCACTTCTGACAAGTTGAAGTTTTCCAGAGCAGCACTTATTCTCCCTTTAACTTCAGAATGATACAGGAAAGAGGTCAGTACAGCCCAAATGTGAAGGAGAAGCAAAAAAAAAGTTAATGGTCCTCTTAGCCTAATTGAGATGGGATTGCAGCTGATACCATGAAGAGTAGTATTTTATTAATTACAATTCTTTGGCACTTTTAAAATTAGTCTGAACTGTTTCCTTCAGCAAAAATGTGGTTTCCTCACTCTTAATTTCTAAAGCAAACAATTAAAAGTAACAAGGCAGAGCAAAAGAGAGCACCAAACAAGTTTGGTAGAGGAAAATCTGTGTTGGCAGTGAGTGAAAGCTAATCGAGATGTATGTTTATCACAGTAAGCCTATTTGAGAAAAAGTTCTAGTAGAATTGTACTGTAGCCGCATGCTAAAACTGAGTAACAGCTTGTACAACTCTTCACACTAAATAGCGTCCAGATCCTGCAGTACTTTTAAATTGAAAAGTCATCCATGAACTAAGAAACTGAATAGAGCTTTCATGGGACACAGGTGAGGTGAGGGGGAAGGGGACGTGTCATGAGTCACTGTTTATTATCTGACAAGCACCTTCTCCTAATTGGTTGCTTAACCAACTTTCATCTCCATCTGCCGCTCTCTAAGCACGATAGAGCATGTAATCCACAGTATGTGGTTTATGCTTGCTTCTTAATGGTGAAATAGATCATGGAGGCTACTCAGTGGAGTCATACAGACTGGGAACAGAAAATACTTGCTTGTGCTGACAAAACCCTTCTCAGCTGTTGGCTTCATTCTGATCCGAGACCTGTCATCTCAGCTGAAGCCAACAGAGATGCAAAAATGTATGAAAAAATGGTTTTCTGATCACCTGTTTTTTTCAGGCATTGACTACTTCTAATAACAAATATCCCACTGAGACCTATAGTCTATCTAGCCCAGCACCCCTTTCCCCAATAACAGCCAAACCTGAATGCCTAGGAAAGTTTTAAAAAAGAGGGCAAGTATATTCCAAACATTTCCCTGCCTCCAGTAGTCTATAGCTCAAGGAATTGTCAATTCTTATATTCCTGGGAGATTTCCTGTACCATGAGGATATTCTTTTTACAGGAACAAGTATCTGCCTGCAAACTACAAGGACTACAATTGCTCATTGCTTTTGCTCTGTATGCACTTCCACATGCTCTCCTGAAGATCAGAGACAGCTTTTGCCAAAGAAGGTGAATGCTGTTCCGTAGCTCTGAATGTTCAAGGAGTGCTTTAAGAGGGGACTTACCTTGTGTGGGGACTTTCCCTAGTCATTTGTCTGATGGCAGAGAAAGGGTTGTCCTTAAGAGCTGAGACTGCTGCTTTCATGGATGAAGTATGTACATGTATACTTCCTGATTATGGCACCATCAGCCCAGGTGATACCCATTAAATTTGGGCATAGTCCACCAGAATGAAATAAAGTTTGTTTGCAAATTGGGATATGCTAACCAGAAACATGAAAATAAAAACTTTAAAAACAAT
>KZ506474.1:162345-174093 GCA_002844005.1 Limosa lapponica baueri
GAAAATTCAAAGCCTTGCTGTGTGATACTGATCTCCACATTTGGCATCTGGGATTGATTCTGCAGGCCTGCTGTGTGCGGATCCCCCTCCACATCCCTGCCAGAGCCGCACACACACGAGTGCAGCATCCAGCCCCAGGTGCTGCTGTGCTTCTGCTTCCTGGGGATATCGTGTCATGATAGCCAGGAGGAAAAACAAAACAAAGATCCAACGGGGCAGCTGAGGAATTGGCTTATAGAATTAAAATTTGGAATAGATTACAGCAATGCTTGACTACCAAACTATTGCATTTGCTAAATATTTAAGCAGATAATGCAAAAAATTGCAGCTAAAAACAATTTTTTTCTGAGAAAAGAATACAGAGAGACAGGATAGGATACCGTTTGGCTTATGTTAGGCATATTAAATGAATCTCAGCCGGTGTTGATAAGTCTGTCAATCCACAAGAGGGAAAAAAATGCCTTAAAGGAAATAAGCATAGCAGGAAAAAGAAAATCTGTATTCAGGATGGTGCTCTGGGTACCGGATTGCAGCACTGATGGAGAGAGGGGAGGTGAAAGGGAGAAGCAATACTATTTCCTATTGCTGTCCTGATTATCAGGCAAAGTGGTTGAGGCAGTGTGAATTATTTAACTTCGAATAGGTGTGTAAATAATATGCTACCTCTGATCCTTTTAAGCTTTTTTAATATTTTTTTTTAGATTCAAGAATTGAGAAACATACAAGGAAGCTCACCATTATATACCTGGAAGAGTGTGCAGAGCGGTTGCCTCTGTTGTTTGTCATGGATGCTGTATTCAACACAGTGACATGAAGATAATCCTTACCTGAAGGAGCAGAGGGGACTGACAGGGCGGTGTTCCAACTCCACTTCTGTTGTTCTAGCTGAATAAGGTAGCATTTTTAAAAACATCCAAGCGCAGTTCTGGTTGAGAAGTCATATGCCTGAGTTAGCTCCATGTGGTGCCAGACTTAACCCCTGCTGAGAGGCAGTGCCACATTTACATGACCGTACAAGCTTCTGGACTGGTGCTGGATAGTAAGCCTTATTTTCGGAGTTACTAACTGCCATGCAAAAATAAATATTTAGACATCTACACATACAAATGCGCACTTGATAGATTTATAAAAGTGCTTACATCGTTAGGCACCTACTCTTAAATCAATGTGAACCTTAAGTAATGAAATCCTTCTGGAAATCCCACTGAACATGGTGTTTGGTCTCCCCCCTAACTATTCTATAAGATCTGGCCCATTGTCGGTGAGGCCTGAAGTACTTGTACAGCCCAGTTCTCTCTGAAAATGGGATGCAGGCTTCTGTGTCATGCAGATACTTTTATTATTTCGACTGTTTTTAGACACCTGAAGAAGTGATCAAATCAAAGACAATGTGCATAGTCTCTAACAGGACAGCATTTTTACTGCTGCCCATATCAGCCTATGGCCAAGAGCCACTTCCTCTTCCATTGCTTCAAAACCTTATGCTCTGAGGATGAAGAGAAGATGTCCGAGGCAAGGAAAGATACAGAAAGACGGTGGCACGTCCAGGGCAGCAAGGAGCACAGCTCCTGCATCAGTACTGGCCACAGCCCACGGTCACAGGCTCCAAATGACTTGGTAGGGCTGGCCATGCTGCTGCACGGCCCCTTCGGTCACCCTGGCACAAAGCAAGCCCATGCAGTGTGTAAGTGATGTTGAGCAATCAGGTCCTACAGGAAGTGGTATTTTCTACAGGAGTGGAGGGTGATGTCCTTTGACTTGGCAGTGACGTTCACAAGCCATTCTGGAGGCTCCTATTTTCACCTTTATGAGGTTCCTGGTGCAACTGCCCAGATTTTCCTTTTAATTCTCTCCTTCTCCTTGCATTAACTTCGGTAACCTTGGACTTACACACACATCTGCAACAAACTCTAGGCTCAGTCGCTGAACTGGCTGTCAATAACAGTCAGATGACTGCCTGACCTACTTTATATGTTAACAGCATCTTGCAGCTGAATAAAGGGTTGATTAAGAGCAATCACTGTAGAGCAATCTGTGGAGACCTGTTCTACCTGTGACTGATAGGCAGACTGTGCCCCTTTCTTACCGTCTGAGGGATTTGCACTTGGCCACAGTGTGAGGTAAGTGTATTTGTGATTTCCAGGCTTTATTATTGTAATCCCCTATTCCTGCATATACAAACGCCAACTTTAAAGTGAAAATTGATTCAGGATATCACATCTTCTCAAAGGCACAGCCTGCAACCGACAATACCTCATCCTTTATATCCTGAATACTGCAAAAAATGGAAAAATTCTATTTTCCTTTCCAGTGCTCTCTAGGGTAGTGGATAACCTACCTAAGGGCTGGCTGCACAGCGTGTCATCTGGATCTCCCACAACAGCTCCAATGGACAACTGTATAGAGTAAGTTTGTGTCAGGGCAACAACTGGATCTTTTAGAAGTGATCAGGAACAAGCTACGCTTGTTTTGAAGGAAAATTCAAGACAATTTATTTAGCTCTAGCCCTATTATGTATCATTTGTGAGGGATACCTAGACTCCTTTGAAGAGCACTATAAAGCCACATTCTTAAAAAAGGTGAGAGAGGAAATTGTGTGCATACAATGGACACACGTCTCCAAGCATTTTTTAAAAAGCTGGTCAATCTACTATGTAGGATAATACAATCTTACACTCTGGAAATATCATACAAAGATTTGAACTAATTCAGAAGAAAAGGAGAGGACTGCTGCAGTATCAGGATTACTAAGTATTTATTGCAAACGCCACTGATAATTATTTTTTTTTCCTATATTTATCAATTTAATAACACAAATGTCTTTCTGCAACCAGTTGAATTCCAGCTGTATCTGCCCCAACCTGAAGGGCAAAGCTGTCAGCATGTGTGGCTCTACAACACAGCGCCTTGGGCACATTTAATCTCTGGGGCAAAATGTGGCAAATCTCAAGGGAGCATTGCATCCCTTTTGCACTGAGGAGTTCACCTTATGCTCTCGTACAGAAAATGTCCCAGGATTCAGTGGCATGGCAAGGGGTCAGGGGCCTATTTGATTAACATAATGGCTAGTGTCTTCCATGGAGAAGAGGTTGTACCTGAGAGGATACAACCAACATTAACTCTGAAATTACACTTCCAGCCTTGCTCTTGCAAGAGGGAAGTTTCTCCTGTGTTGCTTTATTTGAAAGCCAGCAACTCAGCTGCAGAGGCCTCTGAGGGTCCACTGATTATTTTAAAAGGCTCCATGAAAGGTAATTATGAAAAGATTTGTTACAGGGGAGAAATCCTTAGGGATTTGCAAAATAAAATTTAAAAAAAAGCTGAAAATCACAGGTTCAGGCTGCTGCCCGCTTCTTTCTTCCTTGAAGCCTCTACTGGCAAGGTATGGAAATGCTTTCAATGATCTCCAAAAATGACAGAAGATGAAGGCACTCAGCACCTTGCACAATCAGGTACTTAATGCCCTTACCCTCCCTGGGGCTCTGCCGCTGACAGCAAAGGAACTGATAGCTCCTGCTGCTCCCACCAGCCTGGTTCTCTGTGTCATCCACCTACACACACTCACACATTCATTCTCTCTCATAATTTATTCATTCAATTTATTTATTTATGTAGGTCATTTTCAGTAGTAGTTTTACAAATAATGGCAGCAGTGAAAAGACCAAGAGAGAAACAAAATTAGGGAGCGAGCTGGTGGCATGCAGGGAATGGCAGGGGAAACTCTGCTGAAAACAAGGATCATTTCCTGATTTTTTGATTGTATGCTGAAGGATCGTTCCTGATTTTCTCCTCAGGCAGAGCCTGAGCAAAATTCCAAGTGACATCAGCTTCACCAACCTTTGCTCAACACTGACTTCACACAGCTGATTTACCTGGTGCTCGTGCTCATGCTCTTCTCTCTGG
The DNA here is from genome assembly GCA_002844005.1 of Limosa lapponica baueri. Taxonomy (NCBI): domain Eukaryota; kingdom Metazoa; phylum Chordata; class Aves; order Charadriiformes; family Scolopacidae; genus Limosa; species Limosa lapponica. The sequence continues at coordinate 166,249 of KZ506474.1, forward strand.
ACGTATGTGGTCTTTCTGATTGTACTTGAGGCCTTTTAGAAGTATGACAAGACTGCTTTTGCATTTAAAGACCATTATTTTGGTTTTCCTGGCATTTAGTAATTAATTGTGTTTTAAAGCTTTAATCCACGGGGTCTTTGCAGTAAAGAACAGGCATATTTACATTGCCTAACCTATGCATCTAAACTAGATTACTTCCCTTTATTTCCTTTTTAACCACTCTCTAAAGAAACTCCCTTTTCTACATTGACTTCACAGGAACTCTAAGGAACTTACCTTCCTAAAGATGTGATCGGACAAGGTGAGATTAGCTGATCTTAAGACAGTCTTCTTCCTTCACCTTGCATGCTTTTTCCTCTTTTTCCTCTTCCTTCCCCTAATTCCACCTCTGTGTTGCCCACCCACGCTTCCTTACAGCACTTCTGATACTCACCTGGCCCCTTGCTGAGCTGATTCAGCTCACTGAACTGGCAGAAAATAAATCCAGAGAAGTAAAAAAGGGACAGTTTTCTGATGGGTTAATGAGCTGGATCAGCTCAGTGAATGTGAAAGTCGGCCCAAGGGTGAGTCAGGATCACGTAGGAGGAAGTGTGAAGAGCAAGGAGGATCGACGCTTTTCACAGCAGAAAGTGATCAAAAGAGCTCTGTCCTCACTAATAGTATCCATAGTTGGGAATATAATACAGATGCCTGCAAATAGAGGGAATTTATCCTCACTGTTCCAGATATACAGTAACAAATTTATATTTCATTTTCTTACCCTTCTATGCTCAGCTGGCATGTTCTACCACAATTCATAGTATAAGAGTATTATAGAGACCGCCTTCATGCTCTATACCTCTATGAAAATCTGTCTCTCGGGATGTTACAGCAAAGATGTGAAACACTGAAAACCGTTACGTATCAACTATGACCTGCCCTGTTATGGAGTCTAGTGGAGGGGTGCATAAGTGGAGCTAAGAGCAGCACAGTTGTCAAACTGTGAAAGTGATTCCTCTCTGAAATGGAAGCTTGGCTGCTCCATCTTTTGGTATCTTCAGACCAAGACTGGACACTTTCTTCAAGATCTGCTATATCAAAGACAAGGTATACATCATCGAACATGTTACGGCAGTAACAGGGTTAGTTCAGGGAAACTGAAGGGTCTGTGATAAATAGGAGGTCAAAGGAGATATCTTATACTCCATAAATATGTAAAGTACAGATTACACAAAGAAAAAAAAAAAAAGACTAAAGCAAGATTTCTTGGGTGATGAGCACAACCAATTCCTATCGTTATCCCAAAACAAAGAGGCTTTCTCCCTATGCCCTTCATCTTGGATGGGTAGTTTGTCCCTACTGATACCACCATCCTCCCTTACCTAACAGGAGGAGAGCTCACTCTCTTTTGATCTGTGGACACGAACACTGAACCAGCAATTACCAAAATTGCAGGTCCTCTCTCTGTTTGGAAGAGTAATTTTTGAATGTACATGTGGCATCTCAGCATTCTCCTAGCAAAGTGCTGGAAATGCTTTTGTCATTTCTCCTTCTCCCATGACAGTAAGAAATTATGTTCTCTGCCCCAGCACTTCATGCTCAGGCTGTGACGGAAGTACATGCAGAGTCCATGCTTCAAAGGGTGCAAGCTTACATAGTAAGTGGAGATCTTTGAGTCCCTCAAAATGTAATCTCTATTCTGATTACAAAATTTGTGGAACATACTTTATTTTAGTGAGGCTCTCAGCCCCTCTTCATGGGTTAAGCAGAAATGCATTAACTTCCTATCTTCATGGGTTAAGCAGAAATGCATTCATTTCCTACCTTCATCATGACTTTTTATATTCAGAGTGCATGCAGAAAAATATAGTCTAAACTACAGATATTAAAGTGGTACGTGCCTGCCCTAGCAGTAAGTTCAATAAAAAGCACCTTTTTGTAAGACTGATTAAACCAGAGTCCTCCAGTGGCCTAATCAGTTAGCTCTCATTCCCATCAGTCACGACAAGTTATGGATCACATTCCTCCTGCCTCAATTTAAATGCAGTCTGGCTTCCTCCGGTTTCTTCATTTCTCTAATTTTCTCCCTTTTGCCTATGACTAACATATTTTCCTCACAAGTTTCTGCCCATGGTCCAGGACTGCTCTAAATAGTGAGTCTGGTTCTGTAGCAAGTTGGTTTCCTGTTGCATTCACCCCACGTTAAGGCAAACCACATCTGTTCAGCGATGGACCCATTTTAAGAACAGTTGTTTGTGGGTTGTAGAAGATTATCAGTCGTAGAGAGAAAGGGCTCAGATGACTCCTTGAAAAATTAGGAGAGCAGGGAAGGCCTTCTGACACACTGAGATACTGAAGTCAGATGGGAGAAATACTATTTGCAGGTTGCTCTGCTTAGGGGAGTTAATGACTTAAGATAGTTTGACTTTAGTATTTGAAAATGAAGTGGTGCTCTGAAGGGAAGGATAAACAGACTACTGAATGAATTTCTTCTGCGCTAGAAGACAGGCTTTCCTACTCTGGGCGGCGGGGGGCACAGGAAGGGTGACAGCCCCCATCCTCACTGCTCTTTGCTACTCCTGCACTTTCTGATTATGATTTGTGACTCTTATCATAGGAGAGAATAATGGCCTCGGTCACGTTCAGCCCTCCCTGCTGCCACGTACAGCGTACACAGACACACACCTCTCTTACCTGTAGCTGTGCATGTGCACAGGAGCTCTGTTTACATCAGCTCCTTTGGGCATCAAGATGAGATGCAGCTCAGAGAATGTGAAGAGTCTAAGTTCTCCCACACTCAGGCACCCATGTAAAATACTTAGAATTGATAAACACTTGCTGTGTCATTCACTTGTCCTTTTTTGCCTCCCTCTCCAAGAGGCGGGTATACAATTTACCAGCACAGTGAAGTCCTAGGAACAATTTCCTCATGTAATGTAACGTTACAAAGCAAGCAGTGATGTAATACAGACAGAAGTAAGTTGTGAATCTCTTCAGCAGTTAGACACACTTTGGAGTAAAATGAAGGGAGAGCTCCAGATGAGGGCTCAGACTTAGCACTCTCTGGGGAACTTTTCGTTGTTTTCTTGTCACATTTTAGACTGATAAATACCTCTAATGCATAGAGATTTGTTACTCTTTTCTGGCTGGATTAATGCAATTAAGCTAGAACTTCTCTGCATAGAGAAATGCATCTGACCAGCTATTCTGCAGCAGATATTCTGCACTAGAGGACCATGTGGTCTCTTTTCTTTAACCTTTTAGAAACAGATAAAGCTAAACTGCAAAAGGACACTCTTTGAACAGAACGAAAGGATCTATGTGGGGAAAGGTGCAGAATAATCCTGTTTTAAGTACATATGTTCACTGATTTCCCAGCAGCTTTCCCATGTACACAAACTCATTCCTAGAAACATGAGTTTTTTTTTTCCCTACAATCCAGCAAGCCAAAAGAAGAAGTGGTTTTGGTTTGCATTCCTTGTTTTCCTCCAGAAAATGTTTACTGGGACATTACTGTCCCTTGTTCTAAATTCTTATTCCTGCTGTGCTGGTATTTTATGCACTGTACCTCTTAGTGCTCTACAAGACACTAAAGAGAGAAAGAGGTTTTTTTTGGTGTATGTCTCTGTAAGTAAACACATTATATATTTAGAAAAAATCAAAAAGACCTATTTAAATATTTCTCTCTGCTCCAGAGCAGCCTTAACACAAAGTACCTGATAAGTCTAGTTGGTGTGCTTGTGCAGAGTACAGGTTTCCAAAGGGCTGTTCCAGAGAGCCCTGATTAGATAATACGTAACAGAAAGAAACCACGGTCTGGAGGACTTTGTTTTCATTTGCAGTTCATTAGAGGCAGCCCAAAGCTAACTTAAGCCTCCTGGCTGGGAGATACTGGATCAAGATAAAACCAGATGCAGACAAAATAGGACTGTTTACACTTGATACCGCTGTACCCTGAGTTCCCATGTGATCAAAAAATAATAAGCCACCGAAGGAAGAGGCGCTGTCTTCAAAAGCCTTAGACTCCATCCATCCAATGTGCTGCGATCCACTACTTGCAGGGGTACTTGCGCTACAAAACTGGTCAAGGGAGGTAGCCCTCTGGCAAAGAGCCCTAAATCTACGAAGGTGACTTTACCCTCCTACGCTTTCAGACTGCAAGAGGTTCAACTTGACCAAACTCTCATCATGTTGCAGAGGATCAGACAGGGGCAAACGGCGAAGGCAGGCCTTTACCAGTTCAACCTAAATTGTGACAAAGGGCGCTCTTTAGGCAAATTAAGAAGGCCACGTTAGGGGGAGGAGAAGGAAGAGCGTGCATGTTTAAACTAATTCCATTTCTAAATTAATTTAGTTAAATCGGTACAACTTTTGTGTGTGAGCAAGGCTTATTGTCAGAAAGCTAATTCTAAATTAAAATGAGAAATAGAGCAGTGTCATCCATTACAAAGGAGATATGGGCTGAATGTACTGCCGAATTGCATGATGGCTTCTAAAAATACCAGAATTCAAGGATTAAATACAAGTGAGTTAATAAGGTGTTATACCACATTCTGAAGGCTGCTTAAAATTAGCTGTGAATCTGCTTTTGCTTGTCCTAAATACATTGCAGAAAGAGATCGGGGGTTTTTTTTGCATCTCTTTCAGTTGTACTTTGAGCTGTCACACTCTGAAAAGTCTGGCTCTGTAAGCACTAGAGGGAGAGAGATAGCTTTGCTATTGCTCTTCTTTCCAATCATGCTCTCAAGCCTGAAGGAACCTGTTTTAGTAAGTGACGTACAGAGGTGAAGCTCAGTCATTTTGCCATACGATTTATTCAGCGCGCACTACAGCGCCGTTGTACAGTGCTGTATTTCCTATTGAGAAGGTGTTTTCACAAGAAATGCCCATTTTCAGGATCGGATCATTTTCTAAAACAACAAACATACAAAAGACAGAAGGGGCTACAGCTTGCCCGGCTGAACCTCAACTTAAAATAAAACATTGCTAGGTTTTACTGAGTTTCTACCGTGTCTTTTGCATTCTACAGCTGTGCAGAAAGGTAACAATTTTTATCATTTTGCACACTCAGACAGCACTGCAACAAGCCACAGGCTGTCAAGTACCTTTGCAATCAGTGGGCCTGGGAACCTTGTTTTTCTAAGCTAAAATTTAAGTTACACCAATTGTGGGCTATATACAGATCTCAGGATGTGGTCTGTAAAATCTCTAAACAACTGCTTGGCTTTGTGCTGCCTGGCCCCACACAAAGTGCTGCATAACCCTCTGGCACAACAGGCTGTATTTAGTTAGACATAAGAAGTTTGTGTTTCCAGGAGAATTAGGATCCTGGCACAGAGGTGATTCCACCCTCAACCTGCATCATCTGATCTTCCAAAACTAGCACTGGCCAGAACTGCTGCCTGCGTGCACAACCCTACGGCACCCGAGAGCAACCTGCTCCTCTTGCCCATAACCAAAATATCCTATAATCCACCAGAGGGCCATTATTCCTGCATTGCTACAGATGTAACATTCTGCCTTTTCACTGTACTTTTCTTTCAGTTTTAATGGAGTAGTCGCTGGAGTTCACTAAGTCAACCAAGTTTGAAGCCAGACAGCTAAATACGTAGTCAGCTCTTCAGTCCCTGGAGCCAAACCTATTCTGGCCTCCCCTTTTACAAAAGCTGATGTCTTAGAGCTTCGTGACATAGGGAGAAACACATCTAAACTCCACCTAGCTGCTACAAAAAGTGCTGGTTTATTCTCTCTGAAAAAAAATAATAATTATATCCCATTTTAGAAGCTGTGCAAGAAGGAAAAGTCTTCGATAGCATCTTAGCCCAGAAACTTTCTTCACATCCAAAGTCTGGGTGGAGAATGGCAGCTCTGGCATAATTCTGTGTCCCCTTACTTCTGAAAGCAAGGGTCAGCATTTAAACATTATCTGACCACAGCTGCAGACCTACAAAGCGTTTGCAATTAAGCACGTTCTGGTACCCACCCTTGTCTTTAGAAGAGCGTGAGAGTTTGCACTGTCTGAATGTATTAGCCAGCAGCAGTTAAATACAATCGAGCTGTCTACTTCTAAGTTTGGGACAGAATACTTCACAGCTGCAGTCCTTCTCCCACTGGGTATGACTAATCAGATCTACTTTTCTGATATTCTCTCCATCTCTTTAGGTGTTTGCACAGATAAATCCTTTTGGCCAAAAATGCTTTCATCTCGGAATAAGTGCACACTTTGTATTTTTCCAGCATACGTGTATTTTTTCAAATTCTGTGAGTAACACTCGGGGACTGTTAGACAGGGAGAAATCACTGGTTATGGATGGTATTGTCAAGTTGTTCAAGTCAATGATTGAACAGTGCAATTCATCACTTCACTGCCATGCGCTAGATCAGGGGTTCTTTCTCCTTTGTTAGCTTTTCAAAGATGTGGGGTCCAGAAAGGATGTTACTGTTTTGCTCCTATTTCAGAATTACTTGGGAACAAAGCACTTTTTTACCAAAAGAAAAAAAAAAAAAGCAGCTTGTATAGCTGAAATAGTAAATTGAGTTGTAATTAACTTAATTACAATAATAATGAAAATACACTCTTTTGAGGACAGCAAGATCTTTAGCTAGCTTTAGTCCCAGTCTGACAGAGACAAACCAATTTAAAATTTACAGTGGATATCAACATTGTTAGTACAGAAGCACAAAAATAAGTTCAGACTAACATGGCTATGTGCAACATTTAAAAAATAATCCATTTTGCATTATTATAAGAAAGGGGACTTTTGTAAATTCAAATAAAATCAAAGATTCTATTTTATGACTTGGAGAATGTTTCTTTTCTTAAGTTGTTCACAAAGTACAATTAGAACTGTAGTGTACTTTACTACACGCTGCACAAGAGATTCTGTCTCACAGTGGCACGCTGTCTCACAAACCATGAGTGACTGACAGAGAACTCTCAATCTATTACTATATGTTTTCTACCATTCCAAAAAATAGTTGCCAAACTTAATCCTATGAACAAAGTAGATCAAAAGAGACGTAACTTATTTTTAAACTTATAGGTTGGGTGTTTTTAAATTGGTGCCCTTTGTAGCCCTTTTAATGAACAGGGGAAAAAAAAAGCAGAGCGCTTGTGCAGTAACCAGCTACAAACCCCTTTCCTCTAACACACACACACGGACTTTTCCATAGAATTGTATGTACAATAGCCCTGTAAACTTACAATCCAGCAACTTGTGTCATGAAATACTGACTTGTCAACAAATAATGTAATCATTAATAAAGATACAGACCATAAAATCATTTCTGATTAAAAGGTCATCAATATTTTTCAACTGGACTTTTGTCAGAACATCATAGAAAAAGTCTTATGTTCATACAAGTGCTAGAATGGAAAAGTCTAAATATTTTTTGGCTATTGGTATGTGATGTATAGTGATGCATGAAATCTCATTAGAATTTAAATGCATACCTTAACTTTTATTGAACACAAGGTTGAAGCTTTTTAAGTTCATAATATGCAGCATTGAAATTCTTTACTGTGAGGGTGGTGAGACACTGGAACAGGCTGCCCAGAGAAGCTGTGGATGCCCCATCCCTGGAGGTGCTCAAGGCCAGGCTGGATGGGGCTTTGAGCAACCTGGTCTAGTGGAGGTGCCCCTGCCCATGGCAGGGGGGTTGGAACTAGATGGTCTTTTAAGGTCCCTTCCAACTCTAACCTTTCTATGTTTCTATGACTGCAACAACTGATATTATGTGTGGGAACTCTCCCACACCATGTCTGATTCTCTGACGTCTTCTGAAAAGGATGAAAGATATCAAACTCTTATTACTCATAATTTATATAGGCATTTGGATATAACATTGCTAAATGTTGCAACACTT
>KZ506474.1:197103-209101 GCA_002844005.1 Limosa lapponica baueri
GAAAATATAAACTCATGAATTTTTCTGTGTGATTTTTCTGTATATAACTTGTAAGCACTGCTAGATGTTGACTTAGAATATGACTAACTCTTAATTTGACTGTAATGCTCTGAAGAGCAGTATACTAGAATAATGTAAAACAGTCTCAGGGTACTAATAGCTTTATTTCAATGCAAGGTTCTGGCTTGGACAGCAGCGTTGCAAACAGTCTATAAAACATCTGCCTACAGTGAGCAGTGAGACTCTTCAACTAGCTAATTATGCTAGCCATCCAGTGGGAAACCTTGCCAAACACAAGTTGTTTATCAAACTCACTCGCCTTCCACAGTACTACATTGTAAGTAACTGAAAAATGCTTCTGTCTTTTGCTCCCAGTCATGGATATATCAGACAGTTTGTCTGTTGTACGGTTAACTCTAACACTTGGAACCAAGTGATTGATGTAAACCTTGACTCTCCCCTCTCCCTCCCTTCTCTTTTTCAGTGGGTTTGTTAAGCACTCAGGCTTAGAGAGAGGAGAAGGGAGACAGAAAGGTTTATTTCTCAGCAACCTTTTGATTCTCTTTGTTTCCTGAAAGTTTAGATTTCCTTATCTTGGATCCCTTTCTTAGCCACAGTATTAATATACTGAAAAAGACTGATGTCTTTTCCTTGAGGGGGAGAGGGTAGGAACTGATGTAGACACATTCTTAGCTTGAGGGTGTTCTAAATCTGTTGTTTTGGTTAAATATAGGTTGTAGAGATGTTTGATGTTCCTGGCAACCCCACAGAACTAGAGTACAAGTACCATTTTCTCTCTGTGAGCTATGCTGAAGGAGATGACAGCCCTGCTACTGCACTTTTACTACAGCAGTTCAAACCAAACATTGAAGAGTTGGTACTAGACACAAAAAGTGGAAAACAAATGAAAAGTGGTGTCAAGCGCAAGGTATGTGCTTCAAAAGCCATTGGGCTAGTTATAGAGCGTGAAAGCTAAACACATGTTCTGAACATCAATACCGGCTTTGGTAGTGTTGTTTCAAAAGTTTTTATGGTTGACATCTTAATTGTGTTGGGACTTCATTCCCTGGACGGCTTCCCTAGGGAGATGTTGGGAAACTATTTTGCAGCTGTTGCCTTTTAATTCATGCCAGGCCTCCTCAGCTATTCTGAAGAGCCATGGCAGAGCACTGTGCTGAGGTAGCAAGAGTAGCTTGTATACACAGAGCACTGATATCTGTGTGACATGCTTCGCTTTGTCCCATGTAGGTGTATTCTTTGAAAGACTTGCAGGGTCTGATAAGGGTTACTTCTTGGGATTGGGCTGACATGGTTTAGCGATATGTAAATGCTATTTCAAGGAAGAAGGTGATTATAGAGTTACTTTAACTGAATTGTTTCAGTCCTGAAATGGACCAGATCCTTTCAAGAGTTTGTGCTCAGGTCGTGATTCATTTAAAACTTGGATGAATGAGACTATTCTCTGACATCTTTTGAAAATGTTTATTCCAAATGTGCAAGTACCTTTGTCTTTATTTTAATTCTAGTTATCTGGTGATCCATGTTCCATAGAACCTAAGAAGCCAAAACGGTCGGGAGAAATGTGTGCCTTCAATAAAGTGCTAGCTCATATTGTAGCCATGTGTGATACAAATATGCCATTTATAGGGCTTCGTATAGAGGTATGTATTAAAAAATATTTTGTTTCCTTCTTCCCCTCTACTACTCTGGATTCTCTTGTTTAGATGCAACAGTTCGGCAAACTTGTGGTCATGTGTTCACTTTGGAGTTCCCCCACCAGCTGAGCATTGGTGACTGATGTTCTACACTGTGTTGCTCTAGTCTTGAAAAGCTTGAAAAGTTGGGGGACAAAGGAAAATGAGAGGATGAAAGACACACTTCTGGGAGGGGGTGGGAGACAACTTTATACCAGATTTGCACAGACTGTTTTTTGGCTTTCCAGCATTTGAGGATGTGAAACATCTGTCACCCTTAGGGAAAAAAAAAAAAATTACAGTACAGTAAAAGTTACAGTTATTTTCTCGACTTTTTGCTTGGGATAACATTGTCTTGTTTATTCCTAGTTATCTAACATGGACATTCCTCACCAAGGAGTACAAGTGGAAGGAGATGGCTTCAGCCATGCAATACGTTTATTAAAGTAAGAGGATATCCTCCTGTTGTTTCATTTTATTACTGTACGTACACTTGAGAGAAAAAAAGGATTGTTTGGAGAGTAACACTAAAAATATCTGGGCGGGGGGGATTTTTGGGTTTGGGTTTTTTGTGTTTTTTTTAAAATTATTTCAATTGTGTATCTTGCACTCTTCAGTGAAGCAGTGCTGGAGAAAGAGGAAAATAAGAGTAGACACAGAGCCAACTATCATTTGTTTCCTTCATTGTCCTAAATTGGGGAACTCTGAAAACAGTCTGTCAGTCATTAATCTTACAATCCAAGCAGTGCTAAGGAAGATATGGTGATGATTGATGAATATGCAATTGCAATTTTAGATCAGATCAGAGGCCTACATACTCCATATGTTATTTGACAATTACCAGTACCTGATACTGCAGAGGAAAATGCAAGGAATGCCAGAAAAGACAATTGCATAGTAAAAAACTTGTAAAGGAAACATCTGAGACTCCTACAGTAATTTAAGAGTGGAAGGAACCTGTGGAGGTCATCTGATCCAACCTTCTGCTCAAAGCAGGGCTCATCAGGTGCATTTTCCAATCTCCAACATGTTTTGTGCCCTCCCTGGGCACAGCTATCTCAAATGCTGACTAGAAGGGGGGTAGTCACTTGATTGCCCGGCTAGTACAGCCCAGGATGCAGTGGTCTGTCATTGCTGCAAGGGCACACTGCTGATTGCTGTTCAGTCTGTCTCCCAGGCCCCCAAGTTTTTTTTCTGCAGAGCTGCTAACCAGCTGGTCAGTTCGCACTCTGTGCTGTTGCTTGAGGTTATTTAGGCCCAAGTGCAGGGCTTTTCATTTCTTTTCATTGAACTTCAAGAGGTTCCTGTTAACTCGTTCCTCCAGCCATCTGAGGTATCTCTGAATGGCAGCCCTGTCCTCCGGCATGTTAAGTGCTCCTTTCAGTTTGGCATCATCTGCAAACTTGCTACTCCTTTGCATCGCGTAGGTTATTGAAATTATTAAATGGTATCGGCCTCTGTGTTAACCCTGAGGAGTGACAGCCAGTAATTGGACATGCAACTGTTGACCACAGTGTTTTCTACCTGACAGTTCAGCCAGTTTTTCACATTTCTTGAAGCCTACTTCAAGCCTTGCCGGTTAAACTTTAGTTTGTGTTATGAAGTAAAACAGATTCTATCAATTTCAAACAAAAAAAAACCCAAGGATGCCTTCTCGAGTAAAACCTTCTTGACTTCTTGTATGCTGCAGAACAAAAGCAGCAGTCTTCTAAAGGCACCTTTTTAACTTTACATATGAGCATAGAAGTACTGAGAACTTGTGCCCTGAAGTTAAGGGTGGGCCATGAAATTTCTGGATAGACTCTCAAGGGATTTGAAAAAGTTTGACATGTTTTTACTTACACTTTATTTAGTCTGTCCCCTGAGCTCAGTACTCGCATTGGGATATGAATAAATTAGTGGGTACTAAGATAACTGTGAAGTTGATCATTGCATTTAGTGTGAGCTTGTTCTAGAAGGCAAGCTGATTCATGAATTCAGGTTGCCACAGAACATACTTATTTTCATCTTTTTTGTCTCGTTTCTCTATTGAAAAGCTTTATATTGGTATGCTCTTACTTCACCGGGAGGTCAGGGCAATTCAACATGTCCCTTAGCAGTCTGTAACTTGCAGGTGTTGAATCCATGCAAAAATTGGTCTTAACTCAGAGTGCTTTTGTAACACACATTACAGTCCTTGAATAGGATATCTCGCTGTGCAGTCCAGCTGTCTTTGCTGCTGAGTTGTTCATTTTTTCATGTCCAGACTTGGAAGTCCTTCAGGAAATTACTGTAGAAGGTGGTATTTTTTGGTTTGGAACTGTGTTGTGTATAACTGAGATTTTTTTTTTTTTTTTTAATCATGAATAGAATTCCTCCCTGTAAAGGTGTAAACGAGGAAACGCAGAAGGCTCTGGACCGATCTCTTCTTGATTGCACTTTCCGATTACAAGGTAGAAATAATCGCACATGGGTGGCTGAGCTGGTGTTTGCAAACTGTCCACTTAATAGCACTTCATCCAGGGAGCAAGGTAGGTTTTATTTAGGAAGACTGGTACATCTTGTTTCTTAGAGGTTTATGTTGTCTGTTCCGGTGTTACTGGCCAACTGGCTGCTCTTAAGATTTCTAATAAACCACAGTGTACCTAAATAAAAATCCCGATTGCTGAGTTGATGCACTTTTATTATTTAAATATGCTTCCTGGTCACTTGCTACAGTTCATTCATAGTCTGTAAACTGTGGTTTAGGAACCACTGGTTTAATCAGTATTTACCAACTCCTAACACTGCAGGACCAACCCGTCATGTTTACCTGACGTATGAAAACCAGTTATCTGAACCAGTTGGAGGTCGCAAAGTTGTTGAGATGTTCCTAAATGACTGGAACAGTATTGCTCGGCTGTATGAATGTGTCCTGGAGTTTGCACGATCCTTACCAGGTACAGAAATCACCTCCTTTTCATTAAAATGATGTGTTTACAGATTACTATGGTTTTCTCAGTCTAACTCTTTTCCCTCCTCTCTTCAAAGACATACCCAACCACTTAAACATTTTTTCAGAAGTTCGTATCTACAATTACCGAAAACTTATCCTTTGTTATGGAACTACCAAGGGGAGCTCAGTAAGTAACTCCTAAGTGTACTTAAAATGTATGTTTGAAAACAGACTGGATAGGCCTCAGAATTGTGCTACAAAATATTTCCTTGTATTACATTATTGTGGAATTAATATTGATGAATGTAGGAAAGACAGACATAGAGGGTGCCACATTGCTAATTTATTAGGTTACTAGATGTACAGAATTTTTGAGAATGCTTTAAGTTGTGGAAAGGAAAGTTGTATGCTCCTGTTTGATGAAAACTAGTGTGGCAGCCTTTTTCTGACAAATTTATGGTAAGTGTTGCTACTAGTCACTGCTCTACAGGGATGCATGGATATATGTAAGATGAGTGCCTAATTCTGCCTTAGAAGACAGGGCTCTAACATAGTTTTAATTGTAGTACTATGCTTTCAAATGAGATGGTCCTTAATTATTTTGTAGCAATGCTGTTCCCTTGTTCAGAACTCTAGCTTGCTCTGTAGTATTTGAATTCACATCTTATTAATTACTTTGATAACTGAGTACTTGCTCACACCTTTGCCATAAATGCAAGGTACAGGAGGAAATACATGCACATTAATTACAGACTAAGAATATGTTTTTGTGTGCAGCTGTTGCAAAGCAGCTGATGCACTTGAAATTTGCTTCCTGGAAGTTTTTTGTGTTCATATTCTAAGCTGAATTTTTAAGAGTATTTCTATATGCATTTTATTGGGACAGTTCATAAGTAGCAAGAGTAGCAGCGTGGATTTTGCGTGTCATATTTCCTTACATATTAGCATGTCCGGTTACCATTTTATGTGATATGACTGAGAAAACCAGTCCACCTCCAGAAACTCGTGAATCAGTTCTCTGAAGCGTGAATCTCTTGAGTTTCATTTTCTCTATCTCACCTTTGGCAGAAAAGGCTTTTTTTCTTTCTGGTTGACTTGCTAAAATTATTCCACAGTTTTGTGGTTGCCAACAATCCAGTTAGCTACATGGATGTTAAAGCTAACAGCGCTTTCTTTTCCCACAACCTCAGCAACTTTTGAGGAAAGTGAGTTAGGAATCTGTTGAGATTTGAGGAAAAATGGGGAAAAAAATTGAAGCAGACCAGGTTCCTTGTTACACCCTTGTAGTTGTTCTAGTTTCCAAGACCATTTTATGTTCTTGACATTGCAGATCAGCATTCAGTGGAACTCCATACTTCAGAAGTTCCACATTTCACTGGGAACTGTTGGCCCAAACTCAGGTTGCAGTAACTGTCACAACACAATTCTGCACCAGCTCCAGGAGATGTTTAATAAAACACCAAATGTGGTGCAGTTGCTACAGGTAACGTTTTAAAAATTTCTCTCAAGAAAAGTGCAAGATAATTAAGAGCTGAATTCTGATGAAACTGTTGTCTTCAAAATTACATGTGGTTATGATTGTTTATGGATCTCATTGGCAGAGGGTGGCTTGGGGAAGATGGTATCCCACTTATGCCCTCTTTTCCCTTACCTTTACTTAAAGCTAAGCTACCTGATTCAATATCTGTTCTCTTTCAGGTTTTGTTTGACACTCAGGCTCCATTAAATGCCATCAACAAACTTCCAACTGTGCCCATGCTGGGTCTGACTCAACGCACCAACACTGCCTATCAGTGCTTCTCAATTCTGCCACAGTCGCCCACGCATATCAGGCTGGCTTTTAGGAATATGTACTGCATTGACATCTACTGCCGGAGTCGTGGTGTTGTAGCGATACGTGATGGGGCATACAGTCTCTTTGACAACAGCAAAATAGTTGAAGGTTTTTACCCTGCTCCTGGATTAAAGGTGAACATTTCTGTGTTTTCTGGCACGTTCTAAATCAATGAGCTTCTAACTTGAAGTATGGATGTGATGTGAAGAGCTTTACAAAGCTTTTTTTTGTGAAGAGCTGGAATCCTTTCAACATTCTGAGTACAGAAGGAATTTTCTGATTTATCAGTAGATTTGCTAATTAGTTTGAAGTAAAACATTTCCTTTAAGAAAACTAGCATCAAGTGTCAGGGTTTTTTTTCTTATCTATGTAATAAAATAATGTAGAGGCTAGTTCAGGCATCCTTTTGTTAAAACTTACTGAAGCTTTGTGACTAGGCTAGATGTATTTCAGGATTAACAACAACTGCTCCTCACAAACTATGTTGTGTGACAGGACAGTGCTCTTACGTTGCAGGTGAGGAAATACTCCATGTTAGATGATTCTGGACAGAAAATTATCTTTTAAAATAGTTTCCATCAGTGCGTGGCAGGAGCCTGTGGCTTTGATTCTGAATACAGTGTTGAGTTTGCTTTTCTTGACAAATGAATCGGTGCACACTGACAGAACACCTTAGCTGAGGCAACTTGTACCAGTACTAGTCCTACTGAAATATTGGAAAGTGGCACCTGTTGTGAAACAGGATAGTTTGCTAATTTTTTCTTCTGACAGTTGCAACCAAACACTGATTCTCTGGTACTGCATTTAGCTGATCCTAAACATCTACCTCTTTCACAAATTCCAAGTGGAGGGCTAATGGGAAGAGGAAGGGGATTGTAGATACCAGTGGAAAGTATAAGAGAATGAAATTGGGAAGGTAGAGAGAGGGTTGGCAAATTCCTCCAGGTACAGTAGAATGCTATGGAGGAGGTGACCTGGGCATTCTTACCCAAACAGGGCAGTGGTAGGTGTGATACAACAGACCAGTAGGTTCTGGATACTAATGAGTTGCTCCGGAGCATCTTCTTCCAGGTGTAGGTTTTTCCTTATTTTTAAGGAAAAAAAAAAGAATGTTGGTATTTCAGTTAACTAGAGATATTTCATGTCAGTGAGCAAGGTTTCGGTGGTGAGGTAAGACCCCTTTTTTAAAAGGAAAAGGGAATTAAGTTTAAATATCCACTGAGAAGCTCTTGTTTATGAATTGATAAATTTTGCAAACTATTCATAGTATAGTAGTTAATTCTAGAGTAGTTAATTCTAGTTAATTCTAGAGTAGTTAATTCTAGAGACCTGCCTGTTTTTTATGTGCTGTAGCTGATAAAGGTAGTATTAAAGCTCAGCAAATACCATGCTCATTTATGTAATAAAATTTAAATGGAGAAATTTCTAACAAAACTGATTTTTCCACAGACATTCTTGAACATGTTTGTTGACAGCAATCAGGATGCACGAAGAAGATCTGTAAATGAAGATGATAACCCACCTTCTCCTATTGGAGGAGACATGATGGATTCTTTGATATCGCAGCTTCAACCCCAGCAGCCACCACAGCAACCACAACAACAGGTACCCTTCAGGCAAAATAAGAAACGTTTATTGTCTTCCACAACTGTAGGTTTCTAAGAACTTATGTTCTAAAAGGATTAGCAGTAAAAAATGGAAAGGGAGACTATAAAACTGCTCTGCTGTGGAATTCCCCTGGGGGCAAAACGTATTAATTTGTTTTGCAGTTTCTCATTCCAGTATAAACAGCCCATAGCATATGAACAGTGGCTTTGGAAGGTCACATGAGACTTGTTGCCTTAGAAGTGGAGGACTGAGGGAGGGAAAATGACTGTTTAAGATAAAACATGGGGAGGGGAGTCAGGAAGCTTCACTTTTATCAGCTGGCAGATAAAAAGGAAGGAGGTGCCAGAGGTATTATGTCTTGAGGAGGAACTACAAAAAGTCACTGAAAAAAAATAGTACTGAACAAGGTGATATAGAGAATCAGTCAACTATGTTGATGGACCTGTAAGATTCCATAGGTGGGGACCAAACTCTCATTAGTATTCTCCTGCACATACTTAACTTTAGTTTTAGTACAAAATAGTAAAAAATTTTCATTGTCCTGTGTTGACAATTTCAGCCATTTGCAAAACAGGCAGGAGCATCGGGAGCATATCCCCTTACTTCACCCCCCACCTCCTATCACAACACAGTGACGCCATCTCCATCTATGATGCACACACAGTCACCAGGTAAGAGTTCGTGTGCTAATCATGTGCTAGTAGTAAACACGCAGCTCTTTGTGCATGCGTGCTTTTTCTATGATTTGAGCAGTGTTTAGCTCCAAGTTAGCCAGGAGAATGCACCTTATATCGTGGAAGAATAGCAAAGCAAAGTCCTGCTATTCATGTTTTGGAAGGTACATTTTGAAGCTGAAAAAAAAAAACATCCCGTGAAACTGTCTTCTTTAGCTATGTAATATTTGTGACTGTTTCATTCTTATGGCTTAAAACTTGCTCGGATCAAAATCTGTTAATTTTAAATACCTGCTTCTTCAGAAAAGCTTTTCATCACCAAAGCTCTTCTTTCTGCTCCAGCTGTTACAGTGCAACAGCTGAAAATACTTAAATTTGGGGAAGGGCTGGGCAGGGGGGAAATGCCATTCTTCAAGCCAAGTATCTTGGAAAGTTTCCTTTCTGTGGTGAATCAATCTGGAAAATTTAATGCTCATGCATGTACAAAATAAAGCCTTTGAGTGCAAAACCAAATTTTCATGAGTCTTGTTTGCTGGCTCTGTAGAAAGTAGATAGCTGTCGCAGTTGACAGAAAAAAAATTATAACAAAAAAATGGGAAATGTGTATGTGGAGTGACATGTTGTCTTTGATTAGGTAATTTGCATGCTGCAAGCTCCCCTAGTGGAGCTCTAAGAGCACCGTCACCAGCATCCTTTGGTCCAACTCCTTCACCTTCCTCTCTTGGAATCACAATGGGACAAACAGCTAACTTTGCCAGCCCGCATGGTGAGTTTTTTACTGGCAGGTGTACATACGCTGACAGGGAGAGCACATTTGCTTCTTGAAATTAAATCTTCCAGAGCAGACCTAAGTTAATTGAGAAAAATTTGTGTTTTGTAGCTTAAGTAGCTGTTTTCATACATGTGGGTGTAACTCTTAACAGTAGTCAAAAGTAGCTGCATGGCACGTTGAGGTGTTTCTAACATTTTAAAGATTGGCTATCAGTCACTCTTTCCTGCTTACTAATGTGGGGAAATTCCATGTGGTCTTGTAGCAGAACAATGGCTGCAGCTTTTAATGAGCATTGTCTCTTGCTAGTTTAGTTAATGTATTTTCACTGCTTACACTTCCTGGAAAAGAAACTGGAACAGGTTACAAATTCAAATACTTGCAATTTGAAAACGTTGTCAGAGTCTTGCTGGTTTGACATACATAGATGTAAGCAATGTGCCTTTTGGTTGTTTCCTTTATTAAGTTTTTTTTGGAAAGCTGCCAAAATAATTGTTTGTTGTAATCACAGTGCATTGGAAACCATTCCATAGATCACAATAAAGGAACAGTTCAGATTGTAATTTTAGCACACCAATTTAACTGTCAAGATGAACGAAGTGATATAGATATACAACAGACTGTTTTAAGAAGCTTGTTCCGGACAGTCTTTATAGTGGAGTATAAAACCAAAGACTCTTTTGTAGAGATCACTGCAAGATACCAAATAGATAAGTAACAGTCTAGCTGAGGCTCTCATTTGCTAAGGAGCAGAAGTCCAAGTATATAGGCAAGAGCTCTTTTTAGTTTAGACCCCCTTACGTGTTGAACATACTGATTTCCCTTAACTTTCAATTTTATTTTACTTTTTAAAAAACACAGCCAGAAAACCCTTGAATCTGTATCTTAATATCTTTTTTTAATTTTTTCCCCTCCCCTCATTATTTTTTTTATATGGTTGTAAAATGTAGTCTAAAAGCTTGTAGACGCTTTCATGCTTTACAGATTTTGCTAAGCCTTTTTCCAGATTTCTAGATTAGAAAATCTTGTACTTTAAAAAAAAAATAAAAATAACGGTCTTGTAACATCTGTAGGTACCATAGACCCAAGTTCACCATACACCATGATGTAGTCTAAAAGCTTGTAGACGCTTTCATGCTTTACAGATTTTGCTAAGCCTTTTTCCAGATTTCTAGATTAGAAAATCTTGTACTTTTAAAAAAAATAAAAATAACGGTCTTGTAACATCTGTAGGTACCATAGACCCAAGTTCACCATACACCATGATGTCACCCAGTCAGCGTGCAGGGAACTGGCCAGGATCTCCCCAGGTCTCTGGTCCGTCACCAGCAGCACGAATGCCTGGAATGTCACCAGCCAACCCTTCCCTTCATTCACCTGTCCCAGATGCCTCTCATTCCCCACGAGCTGGAACAAGTAGGTTTCTTTATCAGTGTTATGACTGTGAGACACTCATGTTTAACACTTCTAGTTCTGTTTTTTTTTTTTGTTAGTTTTGCATATCAGCCTAACAGTCTTTACTGCTCTTGTGCAGTAAAATATCTAAGAAAATTATGCCTTTATTCTGCCCTTACTCAAATCTTCTGTAACAAATTGGAAAATGAGTTAAATCATACAGCATAAACTTTAGCAGGATTGATACCTGTCCTTGTTTGAGGTTGCACTTCAGAAATTAGTCTTAAACTATTGAGCTACATACTAAGAGAAAATTCTTCAGAATGAAAGCAACGATAGGCATATTTGCCTACCCAAATACTAACTTTTCACATCATAAAGTTGTAATGCTGCTCTTGCATGACTGATTTAGCTGTCTTTACATCTCACTGAGTTTGTTGTACAAACCTGCTGTCTGCTGGCATGCTGCAGAAAGAGGAAAGGGGAGTAAAATTTTAGTGTTACTGAAACTCTTTGCATGGGTGGAGGGTCGAAACTCTAATTCTGTGACTTTGTCTATCTGCTGCCTATCACTAGGCAGCCAAATTCTTTAATAAAAAAGATTAAGCTTTGGTCCAGAGAACTCTTTGCTTGTAGAGTGACAACAATAAAGTGAACAGATACCTTGTGTTTCAGTTAAAATCATTCCTCACTGCAAGTACTTTTTTCGTATCAATAGGTTCCCAAGCAATGCCGACTAGCATGCCTCCACCTCGTAAACTACCTCAGCGCTCTTGGGCTGCATCCATACCTACAATCCTCACCCACAGTGCCTTGAATATTCTGCTATTGCCCTCTCCTACCCCTGGACTTGTGCCGGGACTAGCTGGCAGCTATCTTTGCTCCCCTCTTGAGCGATTCCTTGGATCAGTTATTATGAGGAGGCATCTTCAGAGGATCATACAACAGGAAACGGTATGGTTTAGGTTGTTTTTAATACTGACCTGTAAGTATGACTTCACAGCTTTTCTTTCATGCTTCTGCATTTCATGTCTTTGAAATCAGGCTGAACTGAAATACATTAAGTATTTGCTGTTGGACTTGTGCTATAGTTGTGAATCTTGCCATCTA
>KZ506475.1:0-16147 GCA_002844005.1 Limosa lapponica baueri
GCTGGGGCTCGGGCTGTGAGTGGGGGGTCCCTGAGCTCGGAAACCCCTCCGTACAGCGCGATCCAACCCTCCCCGCGTGCTCACCTCAGTCCTCGTCGCCGGTGCTGCCGCCGCCGCCTCGCCGACAAAAGATATTTTTGTATAAAAAAAGATATTTTTGTATATATATATAAAAGATACAAAAGATATTTTTGTATATCTTGTATCAGCATTGGGATTAATAGTGGTTCTTTAGTATAATTGTTAATTATTTAGTCTTATTCTATTAAAACTATTTATATTTCTTTGTGTTCTCCAATTCCCCTTTCTGGGTGGAGAGGGGTCATTGGGTGATAGAATAATTGTCTAACCTACAATAAATTGTTATGGGTTTTCTCAAACCATAACAGAAGGAGATCTCTGGGGTCCCTGAGAAGGTAATGTCCATCGCAGAAAAATTGACCTAAACAAAAAATAAGGATCTGTATGGAAAGAATGGTGAAAGTTTGAGGTGACAGATCATAAATTTCCTGTTTTGATAAAATAGAGAGTATATGTACCAATAAATGTTTAATGTCCTCATTCAATACTCCCCAAACCTCTATTGCTTCTCCTTAAACAAACTTGACACAAAGAAAGAAAGCACAGAAAATTATGTTTCTGCTATGAAGTGCATTCAGCATGACTAGGTAGAGACACTAACAGAATTTTCCTAATGTTTAATATCTCAAAAAAATTATCATCGCAACTGACACTAATTGGTGGCGTTACTGGCATCCTGAGCAAAGAGACCATGGCTTAGTCAAGCATAGCTACTTATCCCTGTCCCTAGAGAAATGCTATCTGGGTCACTGTTGCAATGCATCAATTGAACTGCATGGGCAGGCTTGCATTGCCACTGCCTGTTTTGTACCTGTACTGCCATCATGTTCCTGTCTTCCCTGTACTTTTTAAAAAGTATCTGTGTACTCCACTGAAAATGAATGTGAGGTATAGTCACCTAAGGTGTACTGAAAGAAGAAGAGAGCAGGGATTTTTGAGAGCACAGTGTTTAGAAAAATTAAATACTACTGTGTACACTCTAAAAAGTAACCAAATACTTTGCTGCAAATCAGGAGAAGCCAGAGGCTAGATTACTGTGATGCAATAAGAGATGACAGACAGGCATAAGAAGAAAACTCTCCACTGGGTGATTGGGAGATGCCAATCTAGTTACTGAAGTTTAATTCATTGAAAAGATCTGCAAACCCCTGTTATCCTTTACGTCCCTGAAACTTTAATTTAGTAATTTAAATAGGAGCAGACCAGCCACAAGGATGCAAATTATGTTGTCTTTCAAACACTGGGATGTCATCCACAGGAGATTGCCCAACTCTGCCAGTAAACTGCTTTATAATCTAATCCAGAGCATTTTTGTGGATTTTTTCCCAAACTACTTCTAATTCCAGATCAAGATGACCATCTTAAAAATATTATAATCATCCATTCTACTCTAAATACAGCCCACTAAAATAGATTAATTTGAGACAACTGGAAAAAATAACCTGTGCTTTGCTAAATCACAGTGATCAGATGCTACTTGAGACTTTCAAATATACCAACAGAGATTCTACCAAATTAATCTCACCTTTGACTAGCAAGAGCTGTAACATTCACCTTCTGAGCCTCTGTTGACATTCACTGGCTAGAGAGGCAATGCTGTGCCAGAGTAGCTCTGTGAGACAGTACAAAGCCCCACACCACCCTGAAGTGAGTCCACCACCTCTACATTCTGCAGGCAAGTCTCACGCTCCAAGGCCAACCTTAATTTCCGTGTCCACGTTTAAAGCAATCGATAAAACATTTACTTAATACAGTGAGAAATGTTCTAATAAGCACATTCTGCTTCTCATTATCTAAAACTATTTAATGATGGAATCCTAATTATCTTAGATATGCAATGGATTCTACAAGGAATTCTAGATAATCGCCTTTTCAGTTGTCCTTTTTCTCCACCATCCCCTTATATTAGAGTTCCTTTAAACATAATTTTTATTAAGCTATTTGCCAAAAAATGAAAATATTTTCTTGATTACACAGCTTTCAACTACATTAAGCTTCCATAGTTTATCATATGACTTTTAATAACAAGGATGTTTCATCTCTAAAGGATGTGTGTATTTAGCCTTCTCAGGCTTTAATAGAGGGCTTTGGTATTCTTGGTTTGGGATTTTCTTTTTCTTTTTTTCTTTTCTTAAACAACACTTGCTCCATCTAGTGGCACTTTCTCAAGGGCCGGGGAGGGCGGGAGGGAAAGCACATACAGTAACAACTATTAAATGCAGCATGTAGGAAGAGAAATCCCATATCAAAATGAGGAACGTTTCTGTTCAGACAGTTTGGCCTGTTTCATAGCTTTTCCCTTTAACAACTTCACAGAAAGAAGTAACAAATATATGATAACTTTTTGTCCTTACTACAAGATAAAAAAATAAACTACTATGGGCTAAAAATTCAATATCAAATCAATAAAATGTTTTACCTTGCTGACCCATCCAGCTCTAATTGGCTGGTGGTGTCTATTTAACTGGGCCTATTCCCTGATAGTACTGTTTCAGGTGCACAAGGGAGAGGTCATTCTTAAACTAATTACATTGACTACGTAATGAGCAAAAATTCTTCTGAAGCAGCATTGTCTCACAACAGTCTCTTAGTAAGCAGTTGCCAGAAGATATGTAAATTGTTTCTTGATGGCAATAAATGAAGTGCTAATGGCTGCACTTTCAGTAATTTTTTATTTATTTTTTTTTTAAAAATCTTCCATATTAGTTACAAGACGTACTTTTTTTTCCCCATGTGATAAATTTAGTCATTCTTACAAAAAAATAATTATCATATGCTGAGGGCAGCATCAATTTTATTTTTTTTAATATTTTCTGCAACAGCATGCTCTGAAGAAACACAGTATTCATATTAGCATATCTGTACTCTTTTTGGTCCATTGATTCTCTTTCATCTTCTCTGCTTGAGAACCTGGAGAAGTATTGTCTGCAATTCAGAACTTGAAATCAGGCATTCCATGTTACATATTCTGGAAAATTGGATTATTCACTAAATTTCTCCATTTCTTCATATCTGTTTCCCATCTCTAATAGGCACTAGTCATTGTAGAAATTAATGTTTGAACAACTGTTGAAACTGACTGATACCAAGATCTCCTCTAGTTTTCCTAAAGTAAGCCAGGATGCAAGTATACCTAACTCAAAGCTTTAAAAAATTTGAGAAAGACTAACTCTTCCACATAAAAATGGGATTTTTATTAAGTTGGTTTCAAATAATGCCATTGTAATTTCCCTCGTTCGTAATGCCATTTTGGTTTCACTTGTTCATAGAATAGATTAAGTGAAAATGAAGAGTTCTCAGTTGAATAAACAGATTACTGGGGAAGGTGGCTGTAGAATGTCATAAACAATATACATTTTACAGATGCATTCATGTCCCCCCCGCCAAAAATAAAACATGTTTTTTTGTATGTACACTATGTCACGCTCACTGAGTTGAAGAGAGAAAAGAACTCCAGACGTATATTTCAGTGAATACCTGACCAGCCAACTCATTTCAAGTGAGTGCCATTTTTCTGCAATTAGAAAATACATCCTTCAATTAGAAAATACATCATTTAATACTATTTGTCAGGTGCCAATTGTAACAATTCACAGTATAATGTTCTGCCCCATTGAATAATGACAGTTGTTAGAGTAAATGATTTAAAAGTGTAGCTGCCTTTTTAATCCAAGTTTGGTTACAGTAAGCTTATTGAGCTGGAAATGTTTTGCTTTATTGCCTTGGGGATGTCACACTCAGAGTATGTTCACAGATTACTAGAAATTCTAGCGTGCTGCAACCACTACAGGCAATGGCTGTCCTTCATTTACCATCTGTAACCATTGCAAATTTGTTTTCAAACCCTCACACTTTTTTGTTTTACCCAGTAACTCAGTAACTTAGAAACATTGTAATACAAAGAGAAAGAGAGCAGTCAGAAAATTGCAACCTTGACTACTCTTCAAGTCTGCAGCTAAATTGAAAAAAAATATTGTTTAGGCCTTAACACAATTTCTTCTTCTTTCTCCTTTGATGGCAGAAAAGGAAGTTTTGGCTGGAAAAGACAATCTTTTATATAAAAATGAACAAAATAAATCCTTGAAAACTAAACATAAAAAGACTTCTCTTCCAGTCACAAAATGGTAGCAGAACCAACATATGAGGTGTGAATTCAGATATTCCCTTTGCTTGGTGATCAGAAAATTGAGTTTTAAGTGGCTGTAAGATGGGATAATAGCCCAAATACCCAGCTACAGCACATGACATCTCTGCTGGAGCTTGCATGAATATGCATTAGTGGGAAAACTGAAATCTGAATATCCTCCCTGTCAATGAAATAGAGAATGGGTAAAAGCAGACAAGCACAAGGGAAATCCCTCCATTGCAATGAATATTTTATGTAACACAAAACATTTGAGAAGGACAGCAAGACATACCCCACAAAAAATGTTGCATATTCCATTATATGAGACAGTCTTCTAAGACACGGGATTTTGGATTCCATCTTTGTTGTAATTAGGAGATATACAGACAACTCTGAAGAAAATGGGGACTGTATCCTTCTCAAATATAGAGCGGCCGGCTCCTTTATCAGTTCTAGTCCCAAATATCTATCACATACACTGGACCGGGGTGGGGGATGTCATTGTTTTGGGGTGGGGGTTTTTTTCATTTTAAGTATCTGCAAATGGGCTTAAAACCACACCTTTGGCAAACAACAAATCCACCTTTTTAGAAGTGATATTATTATGCTTTGATGCCTACAACTAAGCAATTCTATTGGTTTGAAAGGCACTTAAAAAAGTATCTATTTTTAATTGCTCAGTAGCTTGCTATTCAAAGAACTCTCTGGGAGATTCAAGTGACCACTAGCTCTGGGAAAAGGTTGTAATTGCTGAAATAAATACATGTTGGTCTAATTTTCTGCCCAGCTCTATTTTTAAACAACAAAGAGGATATGTTTGTGAACTGCAAATAACTCAAATAGAAGAAATTAATGGATTGAGATCTGCATAGGAACATGTGCAGGTGCATGCCAAAAAAAAAAAAAAAAGATACCAAAACGTTTAAGCAACTATTGCTTTATGGTGTATATTTTTAGGTTGGGGAGAGGGGGTTGAAGGGTGGGGTTGAGGAGGGTTGTTAGCTCAGTGAAGCAAGTTAAGAAAAAAAGTCACTTTCTACCTAAGATAAATTAAAATCTGCTTTATTTGGCCTTTAGATATCTTTGGTTATTCAAACCATCCTCCCAGAACATAATGGAGGTATAAAACTCTCTGTCCTTGATCATTATTAGACTTACCTTAGATTCACCATCCTTCACATCTCTATAAGCACATTTTATACAAAGTTAAACAATGCTGAAATCATCCTAACACTTCATAGTTTCTTTGTGGCTGTCCAGCAGCCCAATTAGCCACCACCTACATTAGGACGTTTTAACTGAATTAATTGATCAGGCCAAACTGAAAAAGGCTCAGCCATTAGGAGAAGCGAGAGTAGTAAGGGTAACTGGAGCCTTGCAAACTGAAGAGATGACTTCTCATTAAGTTTGTAAAGAGATTAATGTTCTCCTACACCCATCTCAAAGAATGGTCTCACCACACCTCACCACATCTAGTCCCAGCTGGCACCAAACCAATACAATTCTGCTTTGCGTTGCTATGCACCAGAGTATAGAAAGGATTGTTGTATACAACAGGTATATCTGAAGCAATTTTAAAACAGAAAAATGCTGCCACCAAGAGAATTAAATGTGTAGTTTGTTCCTATCTCTCAGACGAATCTCCTAAAGCATTTTTAATTCATGCAGGTGTGGCAATTCTCCTCCAAATTCCCAGCATTTTGTGCTATGCATAGAATTCCCATTAACTTTCAGCCTAAACTTTCATTGTATTCCCATGCCCATCAAAAAAGTGTATGTAACCCCTATTACCACCTCATTTGCTTCACTAAGTATGAACACAACTTTTCCATTCTTGGATGAAAAAGACATTACTACCTTTTTTTTCAGTTAAAAAAGATTGCAATTTCTAAATCCAGCTGCCTGAAAAATGGCTGTCTTACATTCCCAAATGCCTATCAAGCACATTTCTGCATGCACAAAGGCAGACCTCACCTTCTCAATTCAGGATGCAATTTCCAGTTACCTTCTCATGGCTCTGAGCTATACTCTTGGTTTTCTGCCTGTATATAACCTCTGACCTGTTGTGGTACAAATCACTCCTGTTTCAGAAAATAAGTCTTTCATTATCACTATATTTTTAAACTTAATACCTCTTCTCCTCTTTGCTTTCACTGTGGATATCTTTCTTATTCCGGCCTTGTGGCTGAAAGATTTCATTTGTCCACTGAATAGTGGTTTTCTGCCATTTACCTGCAATTCACATCATGTTATCAACTTGATTGTTTCTTCTCACACACACACCATTTAAATGTATTACTCTGTTTTAATTTCATGTATCTTAAAGCATTAAGCAGTTCATGAGGATTTTTCTGCTAAAAATTAAGAAAAAAAATTAAAAACCTCTCTAATTTAGCTTCTCTGTCTCTTTTTTAAGTTCCATTTGATATATAAGCTCCATGACAGTACTAAAACAAAGTAACTTTACCAAGTGACTTACCCAGCAATTCAATGGTGTCAGCAAGCTTAGGCAAGAGAAACTGGGAAATCACCATTAGTCTCTGAGTTACCATTCATCTGGACAGAAGTAACAGAAATGGTACTTTTCTTAACCTGTCAGAAATGAGACCAAAGTGTCTTTCACATGTGATACCAGCTGTATCACAAAGGTCATGGAAGTGCCATATTATTATCATATCCACACTGAAGGGAGTGATATAAACACAAGCTTTTAAAGAAACCTTGCTCAACCTTCCCCTTAGATCTTTTGTAATTATTAATAGACAGCACAAACAAGGACAGGGCAACAAATTATTCAGATTTCAGAAGGATCTCTAGTCCAAGTTCCACAGAGGATATATGAAAAACTTACATCCTTTTGGTTGCAAGATGCAATATTTTGTTATTGTGGATCAAACAAGAAGACAAAAGAATCAGAACAACATGTCATTTTTTTAAATAGTAGAAGGTTAACAGGCCACTGACCTCATGGCTAATATGGCATCCTATGCTTTTCAGGGGTCTGGAAACAGAGATCCATGAGATTTCTTTGAAACTGCAGGTAAGAAAAAGGAATTTAGATTCATCACAAAAAAAGATGCCATGAGGAACTTCAGGGACAGCCTTACCCAAGTTAGGCGAATGGGCAAAATGATGGAAATGGAAATTCAGTATTGACATACAGAAATTATGAAAACTAGAGGGGAAAAAACCCCTATTCATATACCTTAGCAATTCATAAAAAGCACCTTGCCATCTCTGTGGGCAGCAAAATGAAAGCTTTTCTTCAGCTGCAATGTTAGTCTGCATGGAGTGACACTGTGATAAAGCATATTATGCTCTTACATTGAAATAAATGGCTCACAAAGCCTTTTTAAAAAAATACTTCTAAAACATGACCTGTAATTAGCTGTTAATGTTATTGACTCAGCAGGTTGCAAAGGACAAGATTTTAAACGGTAATGAAATGAATGAACAGGGATTAGATATTCATTTGAGCATCACAAATAGCGAGTGCTGTAAATGTAGGCCTTGTGCCAAACACTGACTGGCAGGAACAAGGATTAGAGTCAGCTTTGAGGGTTCCTTATTAAATTATGTAAGTAACAGTGGGTAAACCCGACGAGGATGTTTCCTAGTGTGTAAATTACACCACAGACAGTGTAGTGTGGGGAGTAGTACTTCCCCACTCAATGACAGCGTTAAGGAGGCTCCAATATAAAAGAGAAACAAAAAAAAAAGGATTTTATTTTTAACAGGAAGAGAATGAACACAATATATTGATTTGAACAAACCAGTTTGTCCACAGAGAGAAAAACTCCCATCCCAGAACATATCTCCCAGTCCTGCAAACATCCCTGACTGTGGGTAGGCAAGCCAAGGTTACTTTTTTTGCCTGGTTGCCCAGCCACATCATCTCGACCCTTCTTTTCTCCCAGCTCCCGGTGTTGTGCCTCTACTGTGCCATCTTTCACAGAAGCCATGTTACTGTTTCAGTTCAGGAGTACAACAGCCTTGAGTACTCACAGGCATCTTCCTTACCTCAAAAGAAGGAATCCCAATTTATGACCCTCTTTCCTAAAAAGTTTCAGAGTGAAACACACAAGAGCATACACTGAAACAATCTCTTAGAAACTGTCTTTTCACACATTTTCTTCATCCTAAGGCTTCTCGGTTAAGGAGAATGGGTAGGTGAAACCTTTCCACATAAAAAAAAAAAAGGCTAACTGTTGTCACAAAACCCGTCTTTGCTATATTTACCAGCCGAATCCATGTCTCCCCAACATCTCAAATCACAAGTGTAAATTATGTCTGCAAAGATGGGTTCACTGGTTTGTTCTGCTGGTGCCAATTGCTTGCCATCAGGGATCCTTTCTCTTAATGGGCCTTCATTCCTCTTCTCACAAAGCAGCTGAAATCTTCCTTTGGACTGGTTAATATATCTAATCAGGTTTTGGAAAAAATATTAATATTTTTCACTCTTTAAAACCTAAGCCAATCTCTAACCAAAGCAGATGGCTGATTTTTGGCTGAGGCAGGTACCAGAGCAACGTGCTGGAAGATGCAGTCCAGCAGCTGGATGCCTCTGAGCTAAGATGTGAAGAAATCACCATGAGGTATCTAAAAAATTCCTCAGCACAGAGAAAACAAAAACATCTAGAAATTGCAGCAAACAATAATAAGAGGTTACAGCAACAAAATTTCTACCTTACACTCATGCTCCACATAGGAAAGGAAATAACTTGTATATCTGTTCAATATCATCAAAAGGAAATCTAAGATAAATCTCACTTCTGTGTTCCTTCCTGCTCCTGACTTCTCAGCACAGCTGTTGGCACACCAAGAATCAAGGCAGCATATCAGATACACGTGCAAGGTGAGGGCTATAAGGAGAGGACAACCTTTGCCAAGTGACAGACCACAAACTAATTTCTGTTTGCAGATGTTTCCAAGCACAGACCCACACACAGCACCTTTGTAACAAGTCACAGAAGTGATCAAACCTTTCCTGTGAGAGGTATTTGAGAGGATCTCTATGTGACTATGTTTATCCAGCTGTTGTCAAAAAATGTCTCATATGTCCATGCCTCTCCATATTCCTCATGTAAGAGGACAGCTTACAGCAAAATTTGAGACCAGCCCTGAAGAAGAGGACGTGGGGTTGTTGGTGGATGAGAAGCTCAACATGAGCTGGCAATGTGCGCCGGCAGCCCAGAAAGCCAACTGCATCCTGGGCTGCATCGAAAGAAGCGTAGCCAGCAGGTCAAGGGCAGTGATCCTGCCTCTCTACTTCACTCTGGTGAGATCCCACCTGGAGTACCGTGTCCAGCTCTGGAGTCCTCAGCACAGGAAGAATATGGACCTGTTGGAAGGGGTCCAGGGGAGGGCCATGAAGATGATCAGAGGGCTGGAACATCTCTCCTATGAGGACAGGCTGAGAGAGCTAGGGTTGTTCAGCCAGAAGAGGAAGCTCCCAGTACCAGAAGGGGGCCTGCAGGAGGGATGGGGAGGGACTCTTTATGAGGGCGTGTAGGGATAGGATGAGGGGTAATGGTTTTAAACTGAAAAAGAGGAGATTTACATTAGGTATTAGGCAGAAATTCTTTACTGTGAGAGTGGTGAGACACTGGAACAGGTTGTCCAGCGAAATTGTGGATGCCCCATCCCTGGAAGTGTCAAAAACCAGACTGGATGGGTCTTTGAGCAACCTGGCCTAGTGCGTGGCATCTCCACCCACAGCAAAGGGGTTAGAACAGGATGATCTTTAAGGTCCTTTCCAACCCAAACCATTCTATGATTATATGAATATTTACCTCATATTTTATGTTTTCCATTGGGATACTACTTATTGTAAAACAGCTTCTACTTCTTTAATAGAACAAAACTTACTGAAGTTCAAATATTTTATTTATGATATAAAGAAAGTTTAAGTACAACTGGTACAAAACAAAAGCATTCCTGTTTTTGTAAAATACTGACAATGCATTGAAATGCTAAAGTACAGGTGAGGCACTGAGTACAGATTATGCATTCCTAACATTCCTGAAAACATGTGAAATGCCCTTCTGTAAAATGATACACCCAGAGAAGCACAGGGATGAAAACTGCCCCAGACACAAGCACTGCAGTTGCAAGTTCCAGAAAAAAAGTCAAGTGCAGCATGAACAGAAATGAGGTTTCATGGAAAAACCAGATGCTGCAAGAAAAAAAAAAATAAGACAAATAGAGAGCACAGGAAATGCATACCTATGGATAGACAGATAAAAATACACACATATATATATGCGTATCTTTAATGCTGACAGAAAATGTAATACAAAGTTTTGCATTTGTTTCAATATTTATTTGACAACTGTTGTGAATTAGGACCCATTAGATTACAGTAGGGTATGAAATTTGTCTCCCTGTAATATTTCACCAAAGTTGCATACAGCATGAAAGTAGAAATTAACATATATCACAGCTACTATGGTGTTAAATTTTAATTAGGTTTTTTATCACAACTGGCCAAAGTTCATGTTGGATATGTTTGAAAAAAGATGGGAAGAAGTTGTACTGATGTTTCTGTTTCTCAAGAAGTGATACAGTAGTGGGAGTCAGCACTTGGGAGAGGAGTGAGGCAGAAATAGAGAAATGGATGAAGGAAAAAATTGATGAGAAGGAGAAAGAAAGAAAGAAACAAAAAAGATGTTGAGGCCCTGATCCAGACAAACATGAATTCCTCTGATGGCATCTCAGTCATTTTAAAAGCTGTATTAGTTCAAGTGATTTTCACATAAACTACAGAACTTGGCTAAAAGTTGTTTGTTTAAAAAAAAAAGTGGAACTTTTTACACTTTTGATTTACACCACCCTAACAAAATTACAACTAGTCTTGAGATGGTGAGCAAACCACTTTTCACATTCAGTTACACTTGAACTGTAACAGACAAAAGTTTAAAGGATAAATATTAGACATAGATCTAAACTTAGTACTTCATAATTGTAACTCTTTTGACTCGTACCAGAAGGCATCACTATAAAAAAAACCTATTTGAATGTAATTACTCATGAACAGATTATATAAGGTGCATTTTGAAGATTTGATAAATAAGTGTGCAACACATTTAAAACCAATTTTGCAAACAGATTGTCAGAGATTAATTATGTCCACAGAGACATTAGTTATCAAAAAAATCACCAGTATTTCATGGAACAAATATTTAATTTTATCTGAAACATTTTTGCTTTAATTTTCTAGTTAAAGTTTAAAAAACCCAAACTTCTGTTATTTCAAGGTCTGACTTATCCTCACACATAAACTTTAAAACATGGCTGAAAAAGCATCTGGTCTGACAAACTAACATTTTGTGCATGTTTTACAGGCACACACACAGCTTTAAGCATCAAAAGAACACAAAAAGTATTTAATTCATCCAAAGAATGTATGCAGATTTGTATTTATAAAGTCAACTGATAGCCAACAATGAAAGACAGCAACCTTACAGCAAGCTAACACAGAAAAACATAAAAATGTTCACGAACAGGATGGCTCAGGATCTGAATGCCAAAATGCACTCCCTAGCCCTTTTCACATGATTTTAAGAAGTTCAGAAAACATTTCTCAGTCCAATTCTGCCTCTAGGAATTTGTTTTACTGAGTTTTGTATTATCCCAACTACAGCAATAGTGCCAGCAAAAATCTGAACCCATTTCAGTGTTCGTTTCAAGTTTGTAAACATAATAGCATCTTGTTTCCAGCAAACATGGAAAAAGAGGTTAGTATTCTGACATGAAAACAAGATGAAATACTACAACTACACAACAACTGACTTTTTGTGTTAAGCTTTACATTATGGCAGTAACTCTCCTAGATTGCTCAGGAGTTGCTCATTCCCTTGATCAGCAAGTAACCTCCCAACCATGTTAACTGTGTTTGATCATTTTAGGAGCACTTCCTAATCAAAAGGTTTAGTTGTCTCCAAGATGCATTTCCATCCTTCTCCAAACTTTTAATAGCTTTATCAGTTGGGGTGCTGCAACATCAAAATATTGGGGGGAGAATATTATTCAAGAGGGAAAAACAGCATCAATCTCCAGAGAGGAAACAGATAAACAATTCAGGAGAGAACATGATCTTATCAAATATTTTATTAAAATGTTCATTTTTCTTTATAATGGCTGAGAACTTTTCCCATGGCTTTCAAAGTACTGTTTCTGACCATTTATATAGATAGGCATCTACACAGGTTTTGATGATGTTTCCTCACAAATCACAGTACAGTGTCATATTCCAATCAATTGATTAATTTTTATGCATGGGAAAGAAATTATGATTTGCTACAATGGTGCCCCATATCTTCTGATACCTCAAGTGCCTCTGTAAAGTCCGGCACTGTTCCGAAGAGACCAACCAGCACATTTAGCCTGTGCAGCCTAGAACACTGCCACTCTTGTCAACATCCTACTATGCTACAAATGCAGTGTGTATGGTACTCACAAAATACAGGTATTTCCTTTCTTTCTTTCAAAGAAAAAGAAACCAATGTTTTACCACAAGAAATATCACTTGCCTCACACTGCTCCCGTTGAAGACAGTGTTATATCTCTGGCTAACTTCAACAGCAGCAGAGCTTGGCCAATATCAAGTACTCTTGAAAAATCCCAGCCTTCATCTCTAGTGTCTTGAGAACACACACAAGAAGGACCAAGTTGTTACCTTATGTGTGTCATTACATTTTCTGCAAGAGGTGTCACTGTTTAATGAGGTGTGGCATTTGGTGGTAAAATCAAACCTGTTGCTCTAAAGGTTTCTACTATTCAAGCTCTGATGGATCAAGCTTGGAGCAAAAGAAAACCTCAATCACATTCTTCCGTTTTCCAAGTTGTGTTTTCTTAAGCAAAGTCTCTCACACCCTTGGCTTCCCTTAGTGTCTCGCTGTCCTCAAACCACAAGAGTACACCAGAGAAATGTGACAGCATTATGAAAACCCACAAGGCATTTTTGGCTAGGAGAGAGGGCAGAGTATAAAGCAGGGCTTAAAATACTACAGCTGCCACTCTCATCCTCAGGACTTTTGTTGCTCCTCCACCACGGTATGGCTATTAATCTCTCTTTCCATGGCCAGAGAGGTGGACAGCAGGTTTGTTGGATGGGTGGATGGCTGGTTGCCCAAGCAGGGTCCTCCAGCTTAACCTCTCCAAGCAGCCCTGCTCTCACCACTGCCTTACTGTGCCTACTTTCACTGAGCAAGGAAGAGGACATATGTCACTGGAAGGTGGTGCTCCACAGCAGCATTGGTGTTTCTTGGGCTTGATTTTGAGGCCATAGGTGTGTGGTGTGAGTGGGAAGCAAGGGTGGAGAAGAGGGAGGAGGCAGACTTCAAAAGCTTTGAGAAGTATCAGTTCAGCTTAAAAACACCTCAGAAATCAAACTGGTCAGGAGAAAAACAGGAATTTCTAAGGGCACAAAAAATAGGATTAGTTTAGCCTGTTAATCTATAATAAGAGTTATGGACAGAGTTGTTCAGGAAAATTCTCAGTGGGAAACCTTAAGAATTCATAATTGAAGCAAAAAGGCAGCTGGGCCATTTTGATTGCTTCCGGTCTCAAAAAATGACAAAATCTAGAAAGCACTGACTGACAGTCAATGCAGGACTTCCTGAAGCAAATGAAAAAAGATTCACAATTTCATATTGGCAATAAAGTTTTTAATCTCTGCAAGAAAGGTAGAAAATTGTCTTTCACCAAAGTGTTAAAAAGACGGTATGCACCTTCCTCTCCCTCTTTACCACAAGCATGTTAATTAGGTGATTTACAACAACAGCAAATACAATGTAACTTGCTTACATGCTTGGAATAAGAAGATGCTAAGGGAGTTAAGGGACTGGAGGTTAGCAGTGAAGGGCTTTTGTCTCTGTGCTGGTTTCAACTGGGATAGAGTTAATTTTTTCCATAGTAGTTTTTATGGGGCTATGTTTTGGATTTGTGCTGGGAACAGTGTTGGTGATACAGAGATGTTTCAGTTATTGCTGAGCAGTGCTTACACAATGTCTTTTCTGCTTCTCACAAAACCCCACCAACAAATAAGTTGGGGCTGCACAATAAGCTGGCAGGGGACACGGCTGACAGCAACTGATCAAAGGAATCTTCCATTCCATATGACGTCATGCTCAGCAATTAAAATCCAAGGGAAGAAGAAGGAAGCAGGGTGACATTTGTAATTCTGACATTTGCCTTCCCAAGTAACTATTACACATGATGGAGCTTTGCTTTCCTGGGGATGGCTGAACACCTGCCTGCTGACGGGAAGCAGTGAATGAATCCTTATGTTGCTCTGCTCACGTGCATGACTTTTGCTTTACCTATTAATCTGTTTTATCTCAACCCACAAGTTTTCTCGCTTTTACTCTTCTGATTCTCTCCCCCATCCCACTGCGGGGGGAGGGAACAAGTGGCTGTGTAACAGTTCTTAGTTGCCAGCTGGAGTGCTAGACTTACCGACAGACAAGCTGAAGTTTTCCTACACAATGTGAAAAGTAAAACCAAAGATACTGCATTCTCTAAACCAATTTCTGTATCACTTCAAAACTTGCATCTCTATATCAACATATGGTCTTCCCAGATTCAGCTGAGATTTTATAGTTCAAAATAACATATTTTTAATTTTAAATATTACCCGGGGACACTGCTTCAGGGAATAATAATGATTTGGGGCTTGATGGTAGACGCTGCTCCCAAAAGAAAAATATCCATAACAAAACTCTTCTTGAATTTAGTAGCATGAGGATCAGACATGCTGGTCTGCATTCTTCACTTCAACAAGACAAATTGCCTATGTCAGAGTACATCTGAAGTAGCCAATTTGCAATAACAAAAAATTTATACTAGTATTGTTTCTACTGCCTAACCCTCTGGCTGCATTACAGCACAGGGCTCATTATTTAATAAACTAAAAGTAAATAAATTATGTA
This sequence comes from Limosa lapponica baueri, assembly GCA_002844005.1. NCBI lineage: Eukaryota > Metazoa > Chordata > Aves > Charadriiformes > Scolopacidae > Limosa > Limosa lapponica. Next base: position 15,139 of record KZ506475.1, read on the forward strand.
AATAATGAATATAACTTAATGACTAAGTAAAATGAATATATCAGTGGGGAAAACTCTGGGATTAAATTACTTGTATATGGTAAAGGCAAGAGAGAACTCTAGGCATCTCACACAAATTTCAATAGAAGTACGAAATTAAGAGATACCCGGTCATATGTTTTGTTTGCTTAGGCTGTGTTTTGGAAAAGTTCAGTTAATAAATGTCAGTGGTACTAATGCTCACACATTCCAGTTATGCAAAGCTTTTTTCAAGTCCATGTAATCTAGTTATATTTCAAATCTATGAAATGAAAAGTGATCAGGTAAATACTGACATATTAGAACAGCTAAAATAAAATCTTCTGTCATAAAGGAAGCAAAGTAGTCCAACAAAACGCTAGAAAGGCCAGAAAGAAATATTACTAACACTAGAAAAAGCCAGATCCTAGATTTTCAGGGCAAACATTTCTAACAATGATCACACATGCAACATGAGATAAAACCACTGTAGAGCAAGTTTTGTGCAGCATTAAACTGAGACTGATAATTTCTACTGATGCTAGAAGCTAATAGTGACTTTCAGAGATCAGATTTTACAGTAGATCTTCAGATCTTCACAGATACAAATGAAAAATTTATCCAAAAAAAACAGGAGATCAAAAACAAATCTTAGATGTCTTTTGTACGAAGATGCTTTAAAGCATATTTTAGTAGGAGTTTCAGGAATATTAATTAGAAAAAAAATTTTTACTCAACAATGAAAAATCTCACCAAACCTGCAGATAGTTTGTCAGAAGGTCAGAAATATCAATCCTACCATTCATTGGATTACAACAATTATATCATTCATAAACTTGTCATAAATTTTCCTCAACCAGGCAATCACTTCTTAAGGCACATTTATATTGTAATAGTCTTCTCAGAAAATAAGCTCTCTTCAGAGAAAATTAATGTCCTGGGTCTGGCGGGGATAGGGTTAATTCTCCCCAGGACCTAGCAGGGATACAGGTATTCCATCCCATGTGAGCCA
>KZ506475.1:17762-100355 GCA_002844005.1 Limosa lapponica baueri
AACAATAATTTAGTCCAACTTCCTGATCATTCCGTGGCTGACCAAAAGTTAAAGCACCTTTTGAAGGGTATTGGCTAAACGACTCTTTTTAAGGCACTCACAGGCATGAGGCATTAATCACCTCAATAAACAGCCTGTTCCAGTGTTCAACTACCCTCTTGGCAAAGAATTGTTTCCTAACGTCAAGTCCAAATCTCCTCTGATGCAGCTTTGAACCACTCACAAGTGCCCTGTCACTGGATCCCAGGGAGAAGAGACCAGCACCTCCCTTTCCTCTTCCTCTCCTCAGGAAGCTGTAGAGAGCAATAAGGTCATCCCTCAGCCTCCCTCTCTCCAAACTAGACAAATCTGGACACCTCAGCTGCACCTCACAGGACATGTTTTCCTGCCCTTTCACCAGCTTTGTTGCCGTCTTCTGGTTTTGTTGAAGTACCTTAACATCATTCTTAAATTGTGGGGCCCAGAATTGCACACAGTACTCAAGGTGAGGCCACACCAATGCTAAATACAGTGGGATAATCACCTCTTTTGACTGGTTGGTTATGCTGTGTTTGGTGCACCCCAGGATGCAGTTTGCCCTCTTGGTTTCCAGGGCACACTGCTGACTCATATTGAGCCTGATGTCAACTAGCACCCCTAGATCCCTTTCTGCAGGGCTGAACATCATGCATACCAGTAAATGGTAATTCATAACCATAAATAATAACATGTCAGAGATTGCTCCCTGGACAAGGCTGTTTTACTTCTATAAATACCTGCAGTAGTAGTAGACGGAAACTCTTTCATGGAAAAACCAGAACTAAAATACAGATCCTTCTTCCAACAGAACACTAACTCCTTTTCCAATCTTCCTTTTCCTCTCCAATCTACATTAATACAGGACAGCATTTTTCATCTTCAGTTTTGAGCATTAGGAAATGCTAAAGGGAAGGGATATCATCCTGGGGGACCTAGACAGGCTTAAGGATAATTTCAACAGACCAAGTGCACTGTCCTGCACCTGGGTTGGGGCAATGCCCAGTATCAGTAGAGACTGGAGATAAATGGATTGAGAGCAGCCCTGCACAGAAGGATCTGGGGATATTTGTAGATGAAAAAATACATAAGAGCTGGCAATGTGCACTCGCAGCCCAGAAGGCCAACCTTATCCTGGGCTGCACCAAAAGGAGTGTGGCCAGCAGGTCAAGGGAGTTCATTCTTCCCTTCTACTCCGCTCTCTCAAGACCCTCATCTGGAATACTGCATCCAGCTCTGGCATCCCCAGCGCAAAACAGACATGGGCCTTTTGGAGTGGGCCCAGAAGAGAACCACAAATATTATCAGAGGCCTGGAACACCTGTCCAATAAAGAAAGACTGAAAGAGTTGGGATTGTTCAACATGGAGAAGGCTCTGCATTTATTGCAGCCTTTCAATATATAAAGTGGCTTATGAGAAAGACAGAGAGGGACTTTCATGAAAAATTTCACTGCTGTTAGAAAATCTTATACAGAAGTAGAATCTTTTACTGAACATCTGTACCCCCTGGTAACCTTCGCCACATTTACCAATGATGATCATCATACTCACCTCATAAATATTTATATGACCTATAAAATGTTTATAGACTCACTCTCAATTCCAGTAACATCTTTGAATACATTCTCCAAAACATCTTAGCCCATTTAGTGCCCTCTAGCATAATGACTAACAGTGCAAATTCTTGCCAACTGTAAAAAAAACAACAGATAAAAGATAATTGAGTGGTACAGCTGTGCCTGTCATCAGAACAGCATAAAAAGTTTTATTCAGATCATGTCTCTGAAAACATTTTGACAGTCATGATCCCACTTAAGAAATGCCCAGACTCATATACTACACTTTAGTTTCATCAGTGGAGAAACTGACCAATTATAACATGGAAATTCTTAGGAAAAAAAAACAAAAAAAAACAAAAAAATGAACAAAAAAAACCCCAACAAACCAGAAGTGAAATAATATTAATTTAAGTTTTCTAAATATAAAGATAACTGGTGCAACTCTTACTATGGCTAAGGACAGCTGACCAACTTCCTTAGCTTCAGAGCTACAGACTCCGTTTGTTGGCCCCAAAAAGGTAATATTGCTTTTCTAGCACTAGAATATCAATAAGTATGGGTCATCATAGACAGCAGTTTTGCTCCTGGAACTGCGACGAAGAAACTTGCTTAGTAAACGCTAAGTACTTTGATGCAAATCTTTCATAGTTCCAGGTGAATGGCCATCAGTAATTTTGAGAGATGAGACAGTTTTAAAAAAAAAGGGAGAAACTAGGAAAAAATAAAAGCTTTCAAAGGAGTTTATTGCAAATCAGACAATGATATTTGAAAATAGAATGACATCTGAATTATTATTTTTAAAGTTAATTAACTTAGCATTATAGCAGCAGCTGGTGAGGGAAAGCCTATGGAAGGGAAGTTTAAGACTGGCCTGCAATCTTCAAGAGAGACCAGGAGGTTAATTATATAGCTAATAGACAACTTTCACAGCTCTGCTGGACACAATCTGACTATTATGCATTTCATTTTTAAGAACATTCAAGAATTTAGGTATTATATTATTACTTTTTGTAGTTGCTACAGTTCAAGTTAAATATAGATAAACTAAACGCTAAATAATTCACCTACCTGTAATTTTTTTTTAATTTATCTTTTTTTTAACTCATAGACTTAAATCACACCAAACAAAAAAGCATTTCTTTTAATACCCACAAAGTGCATATTCATGCCTCATCAGCAGGACGGAAAGATTAAGGGTAGCCAGTCCTACAATTAACAAGCACAGCAATCACCCTGCTTTTCACATTTGTTAGATGGCATATTCCAGACAGGCTCAAAATTAATTAAACACTAGTTGATAAGTGCACATCAACATGCTCTTCTACTCTGTTTTTTTTAATACCTCAGCCTGTTCCTATATTCCTGGCTCTTTCACTGAGCTAACGAGATGCTTTTTCACTTCTGTACAACCTGTCAATATCATATTAAGACTTTTTTTTTCTGCTGTGAATCTTATCCACAGCTTCAGTTCAGTACCATTGGCCATACACCTTAGGACTCCACAAAAAAAAAAAAAAAAAAAAAAAAAAAACCAAAACCTTTTCCTTCAAAACAACAATCATTTGGAGGCATAAAATCCCCTACTGTGTCGGTATACTTGGAAAGCATTATACAATCACAAATTTCATTCAATGTTTCTCCACTGACTATTTACTTACTTTTTTTCTTTATTTTTATTAGGATTTTGAGCCAAAGCATGCTAGATAGAATTTCTCTCTCTTTTCCTGCTTATTTGAAAGGATGAACCACAAAGAAGAGACAGCACAAGGAGGGCATGTTAACGTTTCTGTGTTGCCGATACCCTCTGTTGTTTGGATGTTTACAAAGAATGGCCACCTTTCTGGAAACCTTTGTCCTCAGTTCTCCAGTTTTTAAGGACAAGGAGTGAGATAAAGATAGAAATCCTGGTGGTGAACTGGCAACTGGTTTGAAGACAACTGAATGAAGACAAGGATAGGTAATTTATTTTTTATGTCCTTTGAAACAATGTTGAGAAATATACTCAGGTTTCATTGGTCTGAAAGTAAATTATCTGATTCAGAAATTTCCCTTACATTTGAAAAATAGCCTTACACAACTCCCTAAGATACTCTAAATTGGAGAAACAAAATATAGTCACATTTTCAAAAAGTGCTTCAGGGGCAACATTACCATGGCTCTGGGCTAAGCCAACACTAAGCCTTGTGGAGCCAGAGGATCAGCACAAGGCTGAGATGGCTGTACCTCAGATAGTGTTACAAGTATATAAATTGTATCTAAACAAGTGAGTTTGCACCAGAAACATCTAGCAGTTATTGCAGCGCTTTATATGAAAAGCCTGGAAAGGTAAACCAGAGCGGGAAAGCAGTGATTCCAGTATCCATGGTGGCTCAGCTAGCTCTTGTTTCTTCTGCAGTCTGCACAGTAATCCATCCACAGACAAACTGCGGACTTGGAAGGTTTTTTAGTTTTCATTAGTACCCAAAGCCTATGCTAGTGCTGTATCTGTGTGTGTACAGAGTTTTTGCCTGTTCTACAGTTCAGCATTACAGTGCACAAATGCTCACTAGACTGCATTGCTGCTAAATTAGCAGTGTTGCCAGCACATGGCACTTGAATGTGGCCAAATATCCCACACAACCACACAATTTCATTTTCTTTCATTTGTTTATGCAGGAAATTGCTAAAGGAAAAATTAAATGAAAATTGAATCCAGCTCTGCTGAAAACATAACTGGATTCCTGATTGTTCTGTCAACTCCTGACTGAAAGTACGCTGTACTTTTGTATGTTATAAAAAGAGAACAGCATAACATGATTATGCATTAATGCATTGTGTAAGGAGATATGACTGGTTAAGCTACCTTGTCTACTTGAAAATAACCAGAACTGTGGTTATGATCCAGCCAACATACTTCCAAAAGTATATCCCAGCTGTCACAGTGTAGAAATAGCAAATATATTCCTCATTGTTTTTTTATTGTCTTCTGGTTGGTTGGTTGGTTTGTTCGTTGGTTGGTTGGTTTTTGGTTAGACAACAACTCTGCTACAACACAGAATTAAGAGTTTCATACTTAATCTTGATCTGTGCCATGTCACATACAGGTTGGTAAGTCTGAATAAGAATCATAGAATCATGGAATGGTTTGGGTTGGAAGGAACCTTAAAAATCATCTAGTTCCAAACCCAGGCAGGGACACCTTCCACTATATCAGGTTGCTCAAAGCCCCATTCAACCTGGCCTTGAACACCTCAAGGAAAGGAGCATCCACACCCTCACTGGGCAACCTGTTCCAACGTCTCACCACCCTGACAGTAAAAAATTTCTTCCTACTATCTAATCAAAGTCTACTGGCTTTTAACTCTTTCAGGTTAAAACTGATACCCCTCATCCTATTACTGGACTCCCTCCATATCTTTCCTGTAGGTTCCCTTTAAGTACTGGAAGGCCGCTATAAGGTCTTACTGAGGAATCCTCTTGTCTTCTAAATGCCATGAATTTAAACACAAAGTGGAATTTGTCTGGGTTATGTGTGCACACATAGAAATACGTTATACAACCAGCTTTAAAAACAAGAAGACATTTTATGTGCAGCTTGGCTTGCATCAAAACAAAGATTCCTATGATCAGCTGTTCAGTTTGTATCAGGCAATTTTAAGGACTATGAAAAGTAATTTTATAGGTAATTAATGAATTTGGCAACTTAGTCTTCACAAGAAACATGGTAAGAGTTTCCTTGTATCATTCCCAAAGTAAGGAGAAGTGCAAACAAGGCATCATTTTGTTCATGTCTGCCTTCCTTATCTGCCCTCCCTATCCAAAAGATATAGGACATCTCTAAAATAAAATCATGAACAGGAAGGGGAAGGGGAAAGATTTCAAGCACAATCCAAACATGTCTGCCCTGAAATCCCCACAGGAGTCCGAGTGCCATAGCTCAGCTTTGTTTCTGTAGTCCTGTTCTAAATTTGCTGTGGGTACACACATTGGTACTACTGGATATTCTTGCTATAGAGCCTGCTACTTGTTGTTAAATTTTGTTTTCTAAAGCTTTCTCATTTTTTCCCAACTTTTTTTTTCTTGTTGTGATATCAGTGTATCTTCTTGCTTAATGTTTCCCATTAAATATTTCATTTCTCTTTGGAACTTTCAGCCTATAAAATGGGAACACAGTGGGCTACAGACTTGCTTCATTATTTACAAAGCACCCTACTTCCAGAAATCGTCTGGAAGTAGATTTCACAGTTACTTCAGGCTTTCCAGTTTAACATTGTTTGTTTTGCTAGCTTGCTTTTTCCCAGGAGATTCTTACAATCTGTTCTGAAAGGAAACTTTAGGCTAATGGCAGGAAAATGGAAATATAAACTAATGCTTAAATTTAGCAGTACTGGGTACTGAAAGCTTGGGGAATCAGCCACAGGAGATAAAGCATTTAGCTCCTAGGTCATTTTTTAGCTTGCAAAATCCATTTAGCAACAAGCCTGGAAAAGCTGCAAGAAAGTAACACTTATATTAAAAGCATACAGGTTGCACAGGTAGTTTTCTGACAATCCAGTCTGTGCCTAGTACAGAATACCCTTATCAGGTACCATAACTGAAATGTGCACCCTTACTGGACCTGGAGAAAGACTGCTGGGAAAAGAATTCAGATTTCTTGTAGCTTTCAATGGAAGAGAGGAAGTCAAACACTGTTACATTTTCATTATTAATATTTGCCTTTTGAAGTTGATGATTAAGTCAGTATTCATGAAATAAAATTTACAGAAATATATGAGTATTTCATAGTTGACAGAAGTATCCATCAACTAAATAAGTGTTTAGTTAGTTATATCTGTATCAAGATTTTTAGTTATTTGTATCTGTATCAAGACTTTTCAAAACTAGTTTCCCTTCAGCAGTGAATTTTTTAAAAAGCTTCAAGACTTAACAGTTCACCATTTAATTTGAAGACTTTGGGGAAAGCAAGTTGCTGCCTCATGCTCTTGAAATAAGTTGCAACCTTGTGCTCTTGGGCAATTTCTTAGACACCTGTGGCCCTTAACATCACGTGCTCTTATCACTCACATTTTGTTTCATGGCGGTAACACACATACTGTGTTAATTCACTAGTCCTTTCTTTTCATGTCATGACTAAATTTTTTTCTCTGCAGAGAAATACTTCTTATTTAACCTTCCTGTATTCCTATTAAATGAAAACACAGCAGAAGACAAGAGAAATCGTGAAACTGCATGTTTAAGAATCAACAGCAAAACAAATTCCATTTGATGACTGCAGTTGAAAGTATATGAGAAGGGAGGCAAAGGGAACTGAACAGAAGACATTTGGTCCTTATGCAAAGAATGAGCCTTTTTAAATTTCTGTGTTACACTGTTACCTAACTTGAATTTTCTCATAACCCATTAACCTTTGTCTGGTTTAGTGGAAACTTTATAAAATGTATCTTACTTTCAGCCACAGTGCTGAAAAGAAGCATGGGATGCTTCAGCTCTCTGACTGTAACTACATTTAGACCATAAGTTTATGGGACATGTACTACACCTCCTAGTAGAGCCTAAACAGGGGCTATACAAGGTGTCAGTTTAAAACAATAAACAAACTTATTACCTATAAAGCTTCCTGAAACGTATGAGGTGCTCCTACTTAGCATTTGAAAGCCACTGCTTAAAGCTAAGAATATACTAAAGTCAATTTTCATTTATCTGAAATTGAATGTGTTTATGTTTTATTATCTTCATAAACTGAAACAGTTCTAATTTAGGCAGTAAAAACCTAAACAAACAAACAAACAAAACCTAAAAAAGCTAAGAACAACTGAAAAACCACAAACACAAAAGACAGCTAAGTTAAACTGTCACTGTAATTAAAGCTTGAAAACATCGATTTCCTTGTGTACTTTCTTTTTTATCAAGTTAAAAATATGCGAATATTTTCTAAAAAGTTGTCCACCAACAGAGTAACTAATTCATAGTATGGATGACTTCTACTAAGAAAATAATAATAAAATCAGGAAACATTTCTTTCTTATCAGCTTCAGAATAAATATAGACTGTTCTGTCACGTGCCTTTGGTTAGTCTGGCTCCTAGTACAAATAAACGTTTGTTGAAAACAGGAAGAGGAGGAAGAAAAAAAGAATCCTCTTCCTAATTGCAAACAACTCTCTCTCTCTGCTCAATTAAAATCTAAACTGAGTGGAATAATTGCACATATGTGCAATTGCATAGTAACAACAGGGATAACATCCTTTTCAATTCTCTGTAATGGAAATCTACTACTGCTGCTAATGGTATAAAATAGCACCAAATTAAAAGAATTGAATGAAATATTAGGTAAAAAATATAGTCCCTCAAGAAGCCTCATGAAAGCAGGCAATCAGTACCTGTCCAGACCTCAGAAAATATGTTTGTGACTGTAAGATGGAACAAAGTTTAGCAAATAAGGACAACCTTCATTGCAGAGGCCTTAGTTTCCTAATCTTAACAATAAACTTTGCCCAACATATAGGGACCAAGATCCGATTACAACAGCACCAGATTTCTAAGCTTCATGCATTCATGACTCCAACATAGTAGGAAAGAACCACAAATTTTGAGTCACATCAAATTATATTGAATATCATGAGCTCTATGATTAAAAAACACATAATTCTAGGCTGCTCATGAGAATCTGACACCAAACTTTATTACAAGTCTTGCTAACTGGCTAACAAAAATAGCTGTAATTCTGCCACAGATAATAATAATAATTATTGTTATTGTTATTATTATTGTTATTGTTATTATTTGGAACATCAGTACCTATATCAAAATTTTCAGCTTATTTTGAAGAAATAATTTTATTTCCAGGCAGTTTATTACCCAACAAAAGACCTCAGTTCCTTGTTAATTGGAATGCTCTGAAATGATCCTCACTACAAAATTAATGGACATCATCAATGGACATCACATTCCTCAGTATCTGATGAGCTGACTAGCGTGATCGTGCATCCTCTGCCATTAGGCCCAGACATCTCAATATTTTCTTCCTTGATGTACATTCTCTCTAATTTATTTAGGCCTGGTAATACAGGTTTTAGAAAAAGCTTGTGATCTTTATGTCTTAAAACAGGTTTAAACTGATTTAAAATGTTCTGAGCTATCAAGACACACTCCCATCCACAAGACAATTGACAAGCATGATCATAAATCTTTTTTAATAAGTGTTTGATCACTCTGCCAGTAAACTGCTTTATAATCTAATCCAGAGCATTTTTGTGGATTGGGCAGTGAAAAATTATGGGTTTAACTGTAGTTAGATGGGTTGTGAAAAAGAATAAACCATTTCTACATCATTTTTCATTAGATTTTCCCATCAGTTTTCACACTGTGATCAAAATCTTTGTTTAATGTTTTTTAATATTCAGACTTCTAATCACACAAAAATTGAAGGTTTCAACTTCCATAAAAGGATTTTATTGCAACTTGTAGCCAGAGGGCATCTAACTTGTAATTCATTGGTTTCACAGAATCCTCTTTTTCATATTGATTATTTAACTCTAATTCTATATATACAAAACCTATTGCCCAAAACTTGACTGGATAACAACTTGGTTTTATTCTTTTTACATCTTATCTTTTGTTCTGGAAAGGGATTTTTTGTTTTGTTCAAGACTTTTGATGTACAAAGCAGTTGCATCTCTTCAAATACACAACATGGTCCTCTAGACTGGAGGGCTGAAGAGAGGGAGAGAGGAAAGAAAGGGAAGAGAGAGAAAGAAGCACTCAGACATCAGTCAGTCAGTCTTAGCTGATTAGGTTACTGTCAAGTCTATATATCCTCTTCTGAGGTAGTGATTTCTTCCTGAAGATAAGTTGCACTTAAATTTCTAAGGCAAAGAAAGACACAGTAAGCATGGAAATAAAAAGTTCTGGCATGGCTTCAGGAGAAAGAGTCTGATGGCTGTAGCCAGTTAATGGGGAAATATTTGATAGACACTTCATGGTTATTCAGTAATAACTATCTAATAATTATGCAAATCAAACCTTCCTCAGTCAGAGTGCAGGGATTTGCATAATTGAGAAGTAAACATACAATTATAGGTCAGTAGTGGTACATCACTGAGGTACGTGAGAGGAAATGTTTCAGTATCAACTGCATTTAAACCAAAAATATGAAGTAATTGAAGAGAATGGCTGTAGCATGCTAAGGCTAAATCTACAGAAATATGAATCTTATGAAAAAGTTCGTTCTACACACCAGAAAAAAGTACCAATCCTCAGATGCTGAAGGCCTGCATGGCTTCGCTGATTGAAATGGAGCTACACCAATTTCTATAGCTAGAAACAGAGAACTGGTAGAATAAATCATTGTGCTGTGCAATCAAGAAGATAACGACATAGAATCAAGGAAAAAATTCTTAAAGAATTACAGAATTTTTTTTCAGCTTCACTGCAGCATGAAACGTGCTTTGGAGTTGACGTTACCTCTGATGTTATGGAGACCTGATTGATTCCCTACCAGTATCAAAGCTGTAAGTGCTGGCAGCATCCTGGTCTGCCCAGTTCTCCACTTGTGCTACACGCTGGCATTCACAGGATTTGCATTGTAAGGGCTTAGTGGCAGATGTTTGGGCAAAACACTTTGCCTTCAGAAGATGGGATTAAATAATTTAGTAATGCCTTCTGGTATAATCTTTCTCCAGCTGCAACAGGTAAGTGCCTGGCCCACTTAGTTTGGTATTAAGTTTCACAAATGTATAAAAAGAAAGTTTGAAAGGTAAATATTATTTTTACTTGCATCACAGTATCCTCTCATTAAAAGAAAAGAAAGTGGAAAAAACACAATACACCTGCTACTTTTGTCCCAACATTATTTTAATTTTTTTTAGGCAACTAGAGCACCCCTTGGTACAGGACCCACAACACTTTATGAGCTAATTTTCAATTAACTACTGAAGGGTTGGATGATATTCTGTATATGTCTTCAGACCCTGAAAGCTTGCACCTCAGTTCCTGTTCATGACATTTAGATATGTTGCTTCTTTCAGCAGGATCTTCGTTAAGGTTCTCCAGCTCAAAAATCCTATTTTCTAAATTATTTAGTTTCTTGCCAAATATTGTTTCCATCTGTGTTTTGCTGTTCATGCTGGAATTGATACTAACCTTGAATCTCAAGCAGGAAAATGGAATTAATGAAGTCACATAAACATGTCAGATTTTACAGACTCTTCTTAAACCATCTAGTAAAAAGAAAGAAAAACATGCCAGACTCAAGAAAGAAACAAGATTTAAAAAAACACATATTTACTCTGTATTTGTTCATTGGGACAGGGAAGCTGTCAGAACAGGGAAAGATTTCCCTGAGTGAAAGATGACAACCTTTGTCGGCACCTCATACATTATATTACAGAAAATATAGTGATTCCTAGCATGATAAAAGTGGCTTTGTCCTTACAATTAGCACTTCTTACTTTTCTGTTGAAATTTCATGAGTGCACTTATCCAATAAAGAGGTCTGTCCTTTTGTTCATTTGTTCATTTTTTGTTAGTTCACTTGTTTGATTGTTTGTTTTGCAAAAGCCTAAATAAACTGACAGCATGATGTCTGTTTATGTAGCTGAAATATGTCTAAGGGCAACAGAAATAACATTATCATGTCAATTAACAATACAGTATCAGGTTAATCTTGCTTATTTACTCTATGAAGGCTGTTTCCTACTTGTTGGGTTACAAGAAGTCTTTTTGAAAGTCTTTCTTTTCAGTTTCTCCTCCAATATACTGTTATTCCACTAGCAGCTAAAAACACACAACACAAAAGCATCACAGAAAGTACACTTATTAAACATTTCAACCAAAATGTGTGAGTTCTCTCATTTATAAATATACGAAAGATACACATCAAGATTTAAAACTATTGGTTATGATACAAATTTACTATTTCAAAATGCATCTGTAAGGCAGGGTCAGAAAATATAGCAAATATAAAACAAAGGAATGGTAGAAAGTGCCACATTAAAACAGAGAATGTGGACAATATGCCAAGTAAGTTATATGTTATGTCAGCACTGATTTTGAAAGGAAAATATTTTATTTTTTTTAAATTGAAACAGCTCTTTTTTAATAGAAGGAAGAATTTAATTAAAAGAATGACATTTTGAGCCCTGTTACTTGGTTATGCCACAGTATCTTCTTTTTCCATTGACCTCATACCAGAGTTTTCCTACTCGTCTTTTCATTATACCAATTAATCCTACTATGTGGAATGTTGTTGGAGTAAATTTAGCAGAAGCACTAAAATCTACTTTCACACTCATATGAAAGCTGGTATAAAACCCTGGGCATTGTTTTCCTTTCATTCAAGTTGGTTTCAAACAATAAAATCAAGAACTGAACCAAAAAAATCCCCTTTCTTCTTAGTCCTACAACTTGCATGCAGTGGCATAGGAACCCTGCAATTCACATATCCACACTAACAATGGCAATATAACAACATGACTTAGCTGCTAGGCTAAAAGGTGCTAGGCTTAAAAGGTGTAAACATTCTTCTCCTCTTGCTTTTGCAATGGATTTTGCACGTCTCCTTAATAAGTACATGGCATCTGTGGCAGTACCAGGCTGCCAGACAGAAGGAAGGAGAAAACTTTCACAGCGGTTTCCTGACTAAAGTTTTAAACATATGCAAGGTGTGTGAGGGATTGTGTTTTACGATGTATAAGCATGCTTTCCTGTTATTCAAAATAAGCATTATTATAAGCTGAATTAAGAACCTACAAGATAAGAATTAAGAGCACATTATTAAAAGCACTTAGAGGTATTAAGATAATCTCTGGCGACCGAATGTCATGTTTTTAACAGACAAGCAGAGGTACCTGCACAATCAGTGTCTGAAGTCTCACACAACACCTGTTTCCCACCTGTAAATATTCTGCAGTAGTTACTGTTTGTACAAATTCAAGGCTGTTTGGAGAAGCAGCCAGATTGTTACTCTTTTTATTAGTACAAAACCTTTTCCAGAAAGCGTTCTACTGAGGTTAAGGAGGCTCATACTAAGTATACTTCTGTAAAGCAATTCGTTCAAAATGGCCCTGGCTGTATGAACAATATGAACAATATTGAACTGTATGAACAATATGGACAATATTGAACTATATGAACAATAAATTCTTAGAAAAGACCTAGCTAATAGCCTCTGAACTAACATTTGCTACCCGCAGTGCATTGGCTGATGAAAATATAACTTTAAGTTATATATAACTTTATATATATGTTATATATAAAGTTATATATAACTTTAAGTTATATAACTTAAGTATGAATTTGCAGGCCTTGCTTCAATAATTAGGAATGTCTCTTTAGGTTTGGAAAATAAACACTAGACCATGTACAAACAAAGGCAAGGCAAACTACATGAAACATCAAAGTGTAATGTGATGTAGAGAGCCAACACCAGATTCACAAGTGAAGTGCACAGCTCTACCTGTGCATATTAGGGATGATTTGTGGGTCTTCAGCCTACAAGGAGCATTTCAGTAGTGGCTGAAATGCTGTACTGAGCATTTCAGTGGTGGCTGAAATCGGAGAAACTTTCTTTTGGTGAAAGCAGAGGGATATAAGATCCCTCAAATCTTTCCTAACTTGAGCTATTTTTATGAACTGTTAACTCAAGATCATTAACATGTTTGTAAGAGCTCTTCCTGAACTTCATAATCATGATGGTCATCAACTAGTTATTGTACATCTAGGACAGAAGCTTCTGTTTATTAAAGTAATATCAATAAGTCACCTGTATAGAACACAAACTCTTCTGACAACTGAGGAAGAATTACATAAAACTCCAGCAGTCATAAAATAAAAGTAAAAGTCCTCAACCTTTGAACTTAAAGCAAAAATAGCTTTATCCTTCATTAGACAAAGTAGAAAGCTTAGTTGTAACGTAGTGTAAAGCATTCTCTGTACAGGAACAGACATTGCAGATGACCAAAAAATGACCGCCCGTTGCCAAAAGGGCAGGAAGGAAGGATTTGAGAAAAGAGATAGGTTAGCATATGGAAATAGAGAGAAGGAAGAAAAAAAACAGGTCTTTAGCATGGCACTGGGGTGATGACAGAGCAAATAAACACTGTAAACCTGAATCACAAGAAGAATTACAAGAAAATGCAAAAGACACAGGAAGACAAATGTGAGATTACAATAACAGATTTACCTATATTAAATGAGATCTCTATACTACATGACTAACAGTTAGGTGCTGTATCTTCAAAGAAAAAATTCCATTTCCTTTTTGATAACAACTCCCAGCAAAATAATGAAACTGATCTTAACAAAGCACTTGATTACCTTGTTCCGAAATGCATTGCTGTAACAAACTGCTGAGTTTCTGAAAAGTGGAAAACTTCAATGGGTGTTGTTATTTTTCAGTTGGAAAGGAAAAAAAAAATCTAATATTCAACTGGCTAACAAAATTCATTCTGAAATGTTGAGAGTCCATAAAATTAACATTTCTAAATTGTATTTGTATTTATCATTGTACTGGTTCTGGCCAGGATGAAATTTATTTTCTACACAGCAGTCCTTAGGGTGCTGTGTTCTGAATTCATGGCTCGTCCAGTGCCATGGTAACACATCTGTGTTATGGCTACTACTGAACAGTGTGTTCTTGCATGACATTAAGGCTTTCTCCCATCTCCCCCTGTGAGTAGGCTGGGGGTGGGAAAGAGGCTGGTAGTGGGAAAGAGGTTGGGAGGGCATGCAGCCAAAACAGCTGACCCAAATGCAGAAGCTTTATATTATACCATATGATGTCTTGCTCGGCAATAAAAGCTTGGAGAGAGGAGGAAGGAGGGACCCTTGTGGTCTGGCATTTGTCTTCCAAAGTAACCATTGCCCTTGCTGAGGTCCTGCTGCCCAGGGAGTGCCATCTGCCAATGGTGCATGAAATTGTCATTTTGCTTTCCTTGCTCACTCAGCTATTGATTTTCTTATTAAACTGCTATTGTCTCTATCTGCAAGACTTCTCACCTTCCTTCTATTTTCTCCCAATCCTGCAAGAGGGAGTGGAAAGCTGGGTGGATGTTTGACTGCTGGTAGGGATCAACCCACCACACTTACTCTATGATTGAACATGGTTTTTTGCACTATCCATTTACTTTAATATCTCCTCTCCATTTTTTATTTTCTCTGGTTTAAATATTCTCTGGAAAATTTGAAAATACTTCTTACCTTTCCTTCCGCTTTTTATTTGCCTGGGGAAAAGTGTGTTTGAAAATTTTAAAAATACAGGATAATTCAATGAGATAAATGAAACAACCATCAGTGTCCTTGACCATTCACAAAATAAATAAAGACTCTTAAACAGAATTATAAGAAGCCTCATTTTGACTTTTTTCAGTTTTAAGTGTGGCAGAAGGCATATGTTTAAGGTCTGATGAAACATTTAAAAGCATTCATATAGACTCTTTATGGTATTATAAACAGAACAAAGACTTACCTTTGACCATAACTCAAAACTTTTTGGCATGGTTGAATATTTCATGAGGGGAACATACTAGACACGAACATTATTTTCAGAGTCATTGCAATAATATCCCATTTTTTCCATAAAACTTTTTCTAAAGCAAAAGGAGATCCTACAAAATGAAGAACATTCATTTTGCTTCATTGCAAATAAATGGGTAAAGTACTTGTGGAAAGCTGAAATTGAGAAGATGGACACTAGCACAAGTTCTGCAAGGTCTTAGGAATTAGTTAAAATGGGAGTCATGTGTCTTCTTTTCAATCATTTCCAACATGATGAGAAGAATCCACATTTGTCAGTAAGCAGCAACATGATGATAAGTCACTAGTGCAGGACAGCCAGAGAAACACAGCACATTTTTCTGGGTACCTGGCAAAATGTTAATGTTTCTGCACACAGCAGTGCTGAAACATAAGTGTTACAGCATATGTTGAACACACTGTATTATTCACCAATTAAAAAAAAAAAGACAAAAAACACCATGAAAAAAATCCCAGAAGCAATCACCAAAATCAAACCAAAAAGCCACCACTAAACAACCAAAAGAAAAGGTTATTCAAAACAATCATAATAATCATATAGACTAGAGCTCCTAGGATCAGTGCTGCCAGTATACATTAGAGAATTATGTACAAAGACAGGAAAAAAATCTATTTAAAGCGAGCTTTGGTACAAGACCAAACAAATACTGACTGGACAAAAATAAGCAAGGAGAAGGAAGTTTCTAATTGTCAGAATACAAGGCTTGACAGCCGTATTTGAGAGCACTGAGAGGTCCTGTAATATTAGGCTGGAACATGTCAGTTTCCAAGAGAGACCGTTATGAGCATTAGTCGTGCATGAAGTAGGCCTGGACTAGAAGGATAAGTCTTCCAGTCCTACATGTCAAAACACCACACTGCCTGTAGCCCAAGAGCTATAAAAGTCTTCTAGAAATAACAAACTTGAGATAACATGCACTTCCCTCAGTTTTTAAAACAATTTGCTGTTTCTTGGAGAAAAAGAAAACAAATATTTTACTTCTGAAATCTTCTTCTGTAATTACAAATGAATACAAAAATGATGGATACTCATAATCTGAAATATATACTGCAAGTTATTGTCAAAGTTAAATTCTATGAGCCTGGCATTGTACAGAACAGCACAGTCTCCATTATTTTAGAAAGTTAACATCTGCAGTGAAAAAGAAACCTTAGCTAAGAAAATAAATTGCAGTACGACCACGAGATGCTAGTAATCACATATTGGTTCCAGTTGAAAGCAAAAACATGTCATTGTAGTAATAAGGAACATGTTATGTAAACATTAAAAGAGTAAACCTGAAAATATTTGTCAAAGACTGCAGGAGAGAGAAGAACATTAAAACCATACAATTTGTGTCTGTCGAATTGTGTCAGTGCACCAAGATGTTATGGTATATCACATTCTGCTTGGCAAAAGAAAACATCCATTCACTGATTATGAAAAAAGTTATATCCAGCAGAAGACAGGCTGATGAAGAAATTTTTATAAGACATATCAGTCTTCCCACAACAAAACTAAAATGTTGTTAAGAAATAATTATACTGAAATGTGAGCATAAAATAATTATATAATATATACGAAGCCAGGCAATTTTATAAGTATTTGAAGTACAACTTGTAAAATGTTGAAGATGCCATGAATGGCAAATCTTTCAAAATGCTCAATGAACAGTCAACTTACTCAACACTCAGTTAGGAGCAAGCACCCAAGTATAGAAATACAGTGATGAATGTGGAGAACCAAGTTCAAACTTTGTCATTACATTCTCTTAATGACTTGTAAGTTTGGAATAAAATTTCAGAGGATTTAAAAAAAAAAAATGGCTTTTTGCATTAACACCTATTCTGGTTTACAAAAACACTGAAAGAAAAACACTTCCAATGGCAAGCCAAAGTAGAAAATAGCAACTGCTGGCTTCAGCTACATAGAGCACTTTTCTGCCTCTATCCACCCATCTAATTCTCTGACGGCTTTCTTTTGGTATCTGCAAAACTCTTCACCAAATATTCTTATATTGATTATATATTAATAATATCAATTTATAATTTCTTTTGTGAAGAAGACTACATTTTCAACTTCACAAATGGCAAGAAAAAATAATAGATTTCTAAACCAGCTAAAAATATGCTGAAAAAAATCTGTAAACTTAGCAAAAAGGAATTAAAATAGATCTGATCTAAAAAGCATAGTTGAAGTAAAGAAAATATAGATTTAATTTTTTTTAAACTGTCAAGAAAAGCAACATGATAACCTTGTGAAATTTATACCCCCATGACATAAGTCAGGCTACATCCTATATTACATAAAAGCTATAGTAATTAACACAGTGTACTCCCCTGCCTTTTTGCCAGGATGCTATAATTTCTGCAAAACTTTCCATGTAACTGGGGTGGACTGAAGGGGGAGCATGCGATTGCTTGCATTTTGAAAAATAAGTCTCAGCTTTGAAGTAAAATCACCAAACTTCAAAAACTTCATTAAAGGTAATTCAACATGACTGGTAATTCCAGTATTCTAAGAAAGGGTTGCTTGAAAACACAGCGGACACCCATTTGTGGGGTAGTGAGGTCTGTAAGATAGTTTGTCTAGAAATCAGTCACAGGGTACTTACCTTAGAAGTTACAATCACTATGAACCCAGAAAGAACCTAGAGTCTGCAGGATATTCCTATCTTACGAATCTTAAGACATTGACACATAGACCTGAAGGAGACAGTAGTAGCAAATGCACAAACTAGAGGGAAAGTGAAATATTTGTCCAGCTCCAGAACTGTTCAAAATCATCTGATCAGTTGCATGCAATGTAAGCGTGATACTGTGAATTTACGCTTACTTTTTAATTTTGTCATTTTATATAAAGATTCTGGGGAAAAAGAAAAGCCCTACTTATCCAGCCACACAGTGCATTTGATAGTCTCTCCCACAGTGGTGGATGTTTCATCTAGATATCTTAAACTTATTTATGTTGATAAATTATCCCTTTCAATCAATTTCATTGCTACAGTGTACTCAACGTTGTAGTCTTCTTCCTTCAATAATTCTACTACAAACACCTGATTAATAAAAAATTATGTGAACTCAAAATTCACGATATTTTCTTTAACTAAACTGATCTGGACAGACATTAAATGCAGAGAAGTGTCTAGCCTAAGGTTTGTTAATGTAAAAGAAATTATGTATATAAGTGTATGTAATTTCCTGAAAATTTCTGCTACAATTTCAGAAGTTGTACTTCAAATACTTATAGAATTGCCTGGCTTCATATATATTATCTACAGAAGTAGATTTTGGGAACCCTTCTTCACTGGCAAAATGCCACTGATTTCCAAGGCATGAATTATGTGAAAAAGTTGACCCACATTAGTTGCCTGAGGGGACAGAAGAACTAATTATGCTGACACCCCCACAAAAAGAAATGACTGTCAAACTCCGACCACGGTATCTTATCAGTGTCTTCAGAGATTTCCTCTGAAATTGTTCTCTTCTTCACTCAGTCTTTTATTTTTGAAATGACTTTACTTACTGACTGAGCCTGTCAGTACTTCTCATATTTCAAAATAGATTTTAGTGTTTTTATTTTTAACCCCAAAAGAACAACCTCTAACAAAAGCATAGATCTGAGCACACCAAACCGATTGTCCACTTAGACACATTTACCACCTTTACTGAAAAGCCCCGTAGTACTAACAAGGATGGAGGGAGTACTGTAAAATAAAGTTTGGCCATTTGGCCATTTATTACGCAGTTTGCATCAGTCTAGGCTAATAGCAAATAAGATGTAGTCCAGAGGTCATGCATTAACAGGAAATCCAAGGCTATGCAGGCCTTCTTACCATACAGCACCAAGGGATACACATCAGAGGCCTGGAACTTTCCCATAAGGGTACAAAATGACAGTATCATAGCAGACTTCTGCTGAATTTCCTTACAGTACTCACACACATTAATCTAAAGATCTGATGCACAGTACAGCAATACTGGTTTCAGCAGATATAGAGGAAAGCTGTTCTAGCACAGAGCAAATTCCTTGTAATATCCACAAATGATCATCAATGTCAAGCAGTATTCACTCACAACTTAAGATAATATTTCCACCTAATTCTTCTGAACATTAATGAAATAGAAATATTCAATCAGGATTTATATCTAATATATATGCTAATTATTGTGACTGATTCAGGGACAACCCAGTTTAGCAGTTGATTGTCAGTACAAAGTAGTCATCAAGCTCTTGAATCATGCTAATTTTTCTTTTTAATTTGTAGGAGAGATTTCTACTATGAACTTCTGATTTTTTTAACTGTTAGATAAATCATGGAATCATAGAACGGTTTGGGTTGGAAGGGACCTTAAAGATCCCCTTGTTCCAAGCCCATTGCCATGGCAGGGACACCCTCCACTAGACCAGGTTTCTCAAAGACCCATCCAACATGGTCTTGGACACTTCCAGGGAAGGGGCAACCACAACTTCCCTGGGCAAATAAGAGTGTGAAAGAAAAAGAAAGAGTAAGAAAGACAAAGAAAGGCGGATCAGAGTCCTGAATTCTTTCCTCATTTAACCTGAGCCTGAAAGCTCCAAGTAGTTTGGCTTAATACATTATAACCTTACACTAGTCCAAAGTAAGAGGAAAAGGAGCTAAAGGACATCTTCTGGGCAGAAGCTTTCCTATAGCAAGACCTTCCAACATATGCAAAACTTACTTACAGCATAAAAGCAGATGTATCCTAATCATTTTCAGCCATATCACACTATTGTCAATGGTCAATTTACGGCAACTAAAATACTACTGCTTTCTTTAAACCTTCATTCCTTGATACGGGGAAGAATAACTAACAGTTAAATAACTAACTTTTGATAGAGTAATAGGTCAGTAGGTTAATCCGTTAATCCATATGTCTTCAAAACAATAAGAACAATGGGCAAGATGTGGAAGAGAGATAGGAACTATGAGCCAAGAGCAGCTCAAAACCGACTGAAGCCAGTCCTGCAGTTTGGCTAAGCCCCAAGGAGGGTCTGAGCCTGCGCGCACAAGAAAGGTTACTAGCAGTGACGAAGAGGAGTCTCTTTACTTCATCATTGGGACCCCCGGCGACCACCACCAGGAGGCACTACGCAGGCGCAAAGGGGCGGAGAATATGGAAATGGACTTGAGAGACTAATTTTAATACGAAGTGGGACAGGGCATACATATGTATAGGCATCTTGCAACATATATTGAATATGTATGGATTAATAGCATAAATATGGAGCTTTTAGGTCTTAAGGGCGCGCACAGTTTGGTGGGATTACCCCCCTGTGCTGCCCGGCGCTGAATAAACATACCTACTTTACAACTTCTCTAAGTTGTGGAGTTCCATTCCGCACGTCATCCTGAAATCATATGCTACCTTGAAATGACCTGTGCTTTGACGTACAGATCCCATAGCTGTAGAGAAAGGAACCGTGGTGATACGTACCTTTTTAAAACGTAAAAACAAAACCAGGTAAAAAAATTGAAAATCTCTATCTGCTTTAGCTACCTGGTTGCATGAAGCATTGCCACTTGTTGTTCCTGCAGTTGCCTATGTCTAACTACTGAACTCACCTTCTCTGAATGCACTCTGAGCAGTCAGCTGACTGCTTTACCTCCCTGGGGCCAGGGCAGACCACAACAAACTTTTGAACTTATTTTCAAATAGTTATCTTGACAGAAAGTTATACAGACACTACAGGTGACATACCATACTGTTTTTAAACCAGCAAAACACAGAATAAGACTGAAACATTGAATAACCTTTCATGCCATTCATAAACCTGTCAAAGAAATATGTTGTGGTGTTCCCCTGTGCAAAACACTGCAAGTAGTGTACACACGAAAAAGCTGACATGTCCCAGGTACAGACAGCAGCTTCAGTAGCTCAGAGGAGTACCACAGGTATTTATCAGTTTAAGGCCCTGCAGTGTAACACATTATGTCATTACATGATGCACAAGGCCAAAGGCTGACTCAGCCTTAACTTGTCCAGATCTGTGTAAGAAACAAAAACGAAAATGTAGCAGTGTTGTATATGTAAATCTGGATTCAAATGTTGCTCTTGTAATAGCCTAAAACTGATTTCTAGTTCTCTAAGGTGATATCATTCCTTACAGATCTACTCATCATGTTCTGACAGCTAATTTAATTACTTTATAAATGTCACTGTTGATTTTAGGAAAAGGCTGGAACCATTAGTGGAAAATAGAAGCTTTGAACATAGCAGAGGTAATATGTTTCAGATGTAATTGCTTTTTAGATATAAAATGCATCTTTACTAAGATTTTGCTAAACCTCAAGTAGTTTTGTTGGAGTTGGCAACAAGAAAACAGAAGGTTCCAGGGACAGGTAAGAGAGAGTAAGGATCCTTTCATATTAATGCCAGTCAGCACATAGTGAAAACACCATGCAGATCCCTATTAACACTAAGCAACACCCACAGCGGTTAATGGGCCAGTGAAGTGAAGAGAGAAAGCTGTACGATAGAATATAGTCACAGCTGCAATTAGCCCAAGTAGCAGATTCTGCTATTGAAAAGACAGGAGGCTCTTCCTGAGCTGCTCAACATACAGAAGGGTTACCCAAGAGGTAGATAACCAGAGTTATGCTGAGTTACGCTTCTTCTATTTATTAGGACTAGTTCAAATGAGGCCTCAAAATCAATAAAAAACCCCTGCTTTCCAAGCTGCTCCCATCCTCTGTGAAGCAGGAACTAATCTGTACAGAAATACTCCACAGACTGGGACCTAGCAGCTACTGAAATCAAGTCATATCATCAAGAAAAGAGCATCCCCTGTTTACCATTTTCCTCATTGCTTCCTTTGCAGAAAATATACACAGTAAAACAGTTCCAATGGTGTGTAAATGTTCAAGGAGAAAAGAAACAATATATTGTCCAGTGTTAACTGTAAATTTTAAACCAATATCTAATACAAGTCTATGTTATTCCTAGGTATTTGTTAATTAAATTCCAGGTTATTTTCTTTCATTATAAGTTTATCTTCCTAGGTTATACTTTGCTATCCTTCAAAACAAGGCCAAAACAATGTATAACAACAAAAAGGAACACAATGAAAAGTATTTATCTGATTTACTTTTACACATAGAGGCAGTGAGTATTCTATAACACATATTTCAATTACTCCCAGTGTTGCTGCCGTTGAATAGCAGCTACTTGTGAAGCAGAAGGAAACTGTGTCATATTTGAAGTGCCATATTTAGCATCTTGTCACAGCCAATAAAAATGCTACACACAACACATGCATGTTCATTTTGCAGCTCAGAACTAAAAACATGTTGCTTTCCTTTAGGTATCTAAGTATTTGACATCAAAAGCTTGAAAACAGCATAAATTGCCATTAGTACACACAATTCCATTTATTCGTAGAATTATTCACTTTCAAAAATTGAAAAAGAACATATTCAACAGGCCAATAACAAAATTCTCTTCTCTGGAAGTGGTGTTTTTTAGTAAAAGATAATAGTTTAAGTGAAACTACTAGTAAAACAAGTTGGGTAGAAAAACAATAAAATTAGACTAAATTCAAAATGAGGTGTCTTTCAGCACACAGATTTTGTACTGCAATGGATGACACTAATAAAATTACATTTAACAGTATGTGCTAGGCATGTTCTCACACTATTTTTGCTGTACAGGACATAGAAATAGAACTCAAATGCAATTATGCTGAAATTAGGAATTTCAGTTATAGCTGACATTGCCCATTGGACATCTTAGGTGTAATGGAGACAATTGTATATGTACATCTTCTTCCCCTTAAGCATAGGTACTTGATAAATTCTGTGACAAAAATAATCTTTTCTTCCTGTGGATAAAATTTTAGGAAGTAATGTTCTACAAGATCCAGGAATAAAGGCTCTCAGCCCTGTAGGGAAATACTTGGACATACTGGTGGATAAGAAGCTGGACATGAGCCAGCAATATGCACTCACAGCCAACTATATCCTGCATCAAAAGGAGCATGGCTAGCAGGTCAAGTGAAGTGATTCTTGCCTTCTACTCTGCTCTCATGAGACCCCACCTGGAGTACTGCATCCTCAACTGGCATCCCCAGTACAAAAAAGAGATGGGCCTGTTAGAGCAGGTCCAGAGCAGGACCATGAAAATGGTCAGAGAGCTGGAATACCTCTCCTATAAGGAAAGGCTGAGAGAGTTGGGGCTGTTCAGCCTGGAGAAGAGAAGGCTCTGGGGAGACTCTATTGCAACTTTTCAATATATAAGGGGGATTTATGAGAAAGATAGAGAAAGATTTTTTACCAGGGCATGTAGTGACAGGACAAGAAGTAACAGTTTTAAACTGAAATAGAATACATTTATGTTGGATTTCACAAAGAAATTTTTTATGATGAGGGCGTTGAGACACTGGAAGGTTTCCTAGAGAAGTTGTGGATGCTCCATCATGGGAAGTATTTAAGGTCAGGTTGGACAGGGCTTTGAAAAATCTGATCCAGTAAAAAATGTCCCCGCCTGTGAGTTGGACTAGACGATCTTTGAAGGTCCCTTCCAACCAAAACCACTCTATGATTCTATGAAAATTTGATTCATGGAGGTTCAAAGTCAAGTTGGGGAACACTCGTTTGACTAGTCACTGTATACCATTGACCTTACATTTTCTGTGGCTTAATTGTTACAGCAATTTTTTAATGAAAATGCTAACCTGGACTTAAAGATTGCTAGTGACTGAGAATTTATCAGTTATGTGACTTGTCCCATGGTTACTCTTACTGGAACACAGGCCTTCTGTTTCTAGTTCAAATCTGTGAGTTCAAGTTTTAGTCCTCTGTCTTATGTTTGTCTGCTGCAGTAAAAAATCCTGTTTCTAGACTGTGATTTTCATTGATAAATATTGACAAGCAAATGGACTTGTTCACTGTTCAATGAACTTCAAAATGCATATTTTCTATTTATGCTATTGTTTTTTTGCTGAAAGTTCCCCAGTTTATCTGCATCACTCTTATCTGTGAACAGCAGAAATCTTTCAAGTAAGACTAACAGCAATGCTAAATAAGTATTAATACAACTTCTCTATTCAAGTACCTTCTGTTTATATAGCCAACAATTCTGACACTAGAATTTGCACTGGGAACTTTTATTTAGTTAATTACATTTGCACCTCTAGTTTTTCTTAAAGTTACAACTCCCTTAGTGGACATCTCCTTCTATAAACATAACAGTTGTGATTTCCATTTCTATGTTTTTCCGTGGATCATATTAGACTACACTAGACCTCTAGAAATAGAATTTAAAGCAATGTTAAGCCAGATGTATTACAGAAGTTTATTACATCAATATCGATACCTAATAAACCAAATTTACAATTCACTGAAAGAAAGTTCAGCAGGGTAGTTTCAGATAGCTTGGTTTCTATAAGCCCACTTTGATTGCCACCATTTAATCATATTTCAATATCTTAGTAATAAAAACAAATACAGATCTTCCATTATTCCATTTCAGATCAATGTGAAGTTTTCTTGGAGCTTTTTGAAACTTTCTCTTTGTTCCAAGACTTGTTTAAAATCAACATTAACACCTAGAGACCAACTCAAGAGGATTTAATTTAGGATAGTAGTACGACTGTAGGAGTTTGTGACTGGAATAAATAACATACCTAGTATTTACAAATTCTCTTATTGCAAAAGAATGAATACAAAAAAGTTAAAAGGGAAAGAAAACATCAAAAGTGGTATTTTTCATATGGAAGTCTTGACGAGCACATCCTTTACTGCTTTGCTTTTTAAATATGACTGACTTAAGTGGCACTTTACTGCACAAAATTGAACATAGTTCATCTATAATAAAAAAGCAAGATGTAAATGTAATTTCCCCTGACTGCACTCATAAGTTTAGGATTATTTAAATTCTCTACTTTGAGTCGAAATTCCCAAAGTCTCAAGTCTTTTTAGATTAAAAAGTACTGATTTATAAAACAAAAAATATATGTAAAACTAGATTTCTGCAACTCTTTAGTATATACACTTATGTAATGATATATAAACAGATTATTAAAAAGTAAGCAATATAACGTTTTATCCAGCAAACTTGTTGCTATACAACTTGGAAAATTCCAATAAATGTCACAAAATCCTGTAATCTGAAATGATTAGTAGAAGACCTTTATCATCATCTTGCTAATAGTATTTGTTCACGCTGATCAGTCCTTAAAATGTTATTTAATATACTGGTATATTATAAGATTACTTAGCACAGAAGTTTTAGTCACATTGGTGCTTGAATTTGCGAACAGGTAAAAGCTTATAATATGCTTGGAAAAAAACAGCAGAATTACTACAGTTTCTATATTTAAAGTTGTTGAAACTTATCTAAACTGAAAATCCCAAGACGGACAATTTCCTTGAAGAACAGAAAGTAAATGCAAACAACTATGTATGTGTTTGCACTTTAAATATTGTAAAGAACTAAATGTGTTATTTATTAAGAATACAACAGGTGACACTCATTTTCTAAGTTAGCCCTTTCCCTCTTGTAAAATCAAATCTTTTTAAGATTATGATCTATGTTCCACTGTTTCTACTACAACATACAATGTTTTTGTCCTCAGGACATCTATGCCTGTGTATAATTTCTTACAGTGAATATTTACTTTCAGAAGGACTGTATGTAAATTAGTAGCTGTTGCTGTGGACTTGAAAACAAGTATGTTGATTTAAAAGGTGAAACAGCATCTTATAAAGGCTCTTCTACTCTTTGTTTTATCTGTAGTTACTGGGAGTAACTACAATAACAAATAAAAAATTCATTACGATTTTGAAGTGCTTCGGTTCAGGTGGAAAAAAGTAGAGTTATTCTGATATTCACTTATGATTTAGATATTTTTGATCTTCAGAGCTGAAGACTGAGTAATACTTTCATAGTGTAGGAAGGGGTCAAATCTGTGAAAAGAGAAAAAAGAAATACATCTCAGACTTCAGCTATGTAATCCAGCACAAATAAATGGAGCCCTTAGCTAGAGACAGCTAGGTTTGGTTTTATTTCAAAGTGATGTCTGTGTTGTCTTTCAGAAGTTCTGCTGGCTCGTATTATACTGAAGCTATTCCTTCTCCAGTCCACTTTTCATAAGCAGGTATTGGCATAATCTATCGCATAAAAGTTCAGAAGTAGGAAGTACAAAAGTGATTCATGATCCAGCCTCATCATAAAAAGCATGGAGATAAGTTTTTTCTAGGGACGCAGAAAAGTGTATCCCTGAGTTGCTTTGCTCCAAAGGAGTATAAAGCTGACCTGTGCTTGACAGGACCAAATGCATCTTCCAAGCAGCCTGGCAGCCATTATCTTAGAGTCCGCATTTCACAAGTCCATCACTACATATTTCATGAGTACCTCTAAAGCCAAATTATTATTTCAATTTTTCCTCCACTCCTTCTCTCCATTTTAACCACTGTTGCTACCATTATGAGAATCTGACCCTTTTACAGCCAACTTCACTTTAGAATTAGACGGCTTGAATACTCAAGTCTGCATCTTATGAGTACTAAGAAACAAATGTTCATTTTCAGAACATGAAAAGTATTCTGCAGCCGCATTCTGTGGCATTTCTTTACATTTCTTTTTCACCAGGTCTTGTAGGACTGCCATACAGGCTACTTACCTGAAATACAGGGAATAAAGATACCATAAGAATAATTCCACAAAAATTAATTTCTACACACAAACTCTCAATGAGATTTAAAAGAGATTTTAAAAAAAGAGATTTAAACAGAGCCTTTGGGGTATTTTGTCTCACAGAAAATTTTCCCTGTGTTTCCTAACACATTTTACTAAATAGGACTCAAGAGATTGACAGTGATTTAATTACAATAGATATAGGTCAGAATAGAAAAATAAAGTAATAGGTAAACATTCAGGTGCTGTGCAATAAAGGCAAAAGCAGTGATTTTACTACAATAATTTTACAGTGGTTAAACAATTAGGATACAGACGCACTGTTAAAGAATGTTCTATCAATGCAAAGAGCATTTGATATATACACTGTGTTTCATTTTGAGAAGGAGAAGCACTTCCACAGGAATTCAAAATCACTAATGTTAATCCCGAGAGATGTAAGTAAATCTGGAGAATGAGGATAATCATTGCATACATTATCACTCAATTACGGTTAATACATGTACAAGACATTTTTTAATACACAATTAATTTTTTATAAAATTATTTAATGTATTAGATTAAAATTAATTTTGTATACATTTTTTCAATATCAAGTGTTTTAGTTAGGGCTCAAACTTTCTAACAAAACACATTCAACATTTTCATTTTTAGTCTTATTTAAAATCATAACAGATAATTACAGTTTAAGGGTGTATTTCTTATACTCTTAAAAATTAATATTCCCAATGTTTGTCTACATTTATACACAAGATAGCAGGAAGTTTGCTTCAAGTTAGCACATACCCCTTTCCTTTATGTCTTCAATGTATGTTTTCATAAACTCTTTCTCAAACTGCTCCCGATCACGTTCACTTTCTATAATTTCTTCAGTGTCTTCACAAACAATAGTCTCAACTGGGCTGCCCTTGAGACTTACGAATCTAGAGAGAGATTAACACAAAAATACATGCAATAGGCTTCTGAACATCGTTGGCCAATATGAATGACATTTTAGAAGCTGCTACTACAGCCAGAAGGGGAAGAAGACGAAGCGTAAAGAACATTTGCTCAATTTTTGCATTATGGCATTGTTAGGTTTAATTGTTATTATTAGAAATAAATATTTCAAATGGCACCTTCTCTGTACTCCACTTTCCATATGAAAATTATCAGTTATCTCCTTTTTTTTGCCTATCTACATAAATCATGCTTTGCAATAACAAGTATATTTCTTTATTATGGAACTTCTGACAGATTTACACCATAACTTCACATCTGTTAATGAGCAGTATGAACTTCATCCTAACAATATTGCTTATTAATCTGGAATTTTGCCAGTGTCACATAGCTGACAATATGTAACTCAGTTCTTTCATTGTTATGTAACTTCTTTTTTCCAATGCATGACTGGATTTGCATCATGTCATGTTAGCAAATTTCCTAAAGCTACACATTGCAGGTGAAAAACGAGATGTTTACATAAGCAACTTACATAATGTGCAAATTAAGTGCCCAGTATTTTGAAAATCTCTGATGATGTTACCACTCCAAGAAGGAAATAAAATTGTTTCTTTCAAAAGAACAAATGTTCCAACAAATCATATCGCTTTTTAAATTACTGTGAGTCTGTGGCAGGTTGACCTTGGCTGGCCAGGTGCCCACCAAGCAGCTCTCTCACTCTGCCTCCTCAATGGGACAGGGGAAGAATATAAGATGACAAACTCACATGTTGAGATAAAGACATCTTAATGAAGAAACGCAAAAGCCAGGTGTGGAAGCAAAGTAGAGAAAAAAAATATTATTCTCTACTTCTCATCAACACATGACGTCCACCCACTTCCTGGGAAGCAGGGACTCAATACAGGTAGCGGTTGCTTTGAAAGACAAACACCTTAATAGCAAATGACCCACCTCCCTTTTCCTTTCTCTTAGCTCTTATTTTTAATAAGAGCTGGTATGTCATATGGTATGGAATATCGCTTTGTCCAGTTTGAGTCAGCTGTCCCAGATATGTCCCCTCCCAACTTATTGCTCATCCTCAGCCTACTGGCCACTGTGTGGGAGGGTTGGAGAGACAGCCTTGATGTTGTAGGAGCACTGCTCAACAGTAGTCAAAAACCTTGGTGTGTTATCAGGACCATTCTAACTACAAATACAAAGCTCAGCACTATGAGGGTTGCTATGGGGAAAGTTAACACCATCCCAGCCAGACGCAGTATACAGTCTCAAATGGTTTCATAATCAAAAACCTGAACATCACCCACAGAAATGCAAGATCACTGTAATTGCAGACTAAAAGGCCTTTTAGTCTTATCCTGCATGCAGCAACAAGGTGCTGTTTCACAACAAAGAATATATGAACTACTAAGCTCATGTGACACTACTTAACTTATTAATAGCCACATCTCCCACTCCCAGCAGCATACTTTAGACAGCATTGTGCTTAACAATGGCTAACTGCCAGAATACTGGTGCCACTCTGAGGGATGGCTTTGTGACTCCACAGTTAGAGGTACTATGACCAAGTATACACAGGAATATCAGTTTAGGCATACAGAGTCACAATGTGGGCAACTATCAGATAAAAATCAGAAAGCTGCAGCTCCTTTGAAATTTCCAATCTCTCTAATGCCTCCTTAAGGGCTCTGATATAAATTGGGTCAGAATTTGACCACCAGGTATGGTAGAAACCGATGTTTGTGAAAGTATTTCTCCTGGGTGCATCTACTTTATCTTCTTAAGAACAGATTCCTTTCTCTCTCACATTTACTTACTTTAAACCTGTGGTTGACTCACAGATGGCTGTGGGTATCTCAACCAGGTCATCGCCACTGACAACTAGCAAACTGAGCTTTGGCATACTGGCCAGAGCTCGTGGAAGATAAGTCAACTTGTTTTTCTGTAGGAGAAGTGTCTGCAGTTGATCTAACCTGTAAAAATGTAAAAGATAAAGATAACTTAAAATATTTGTTTCAAAGAGGAGCATCTATCTAAAATAACAATACAGATGTAATCTTGTGTAAAAGAAGAACAATTACATGCACCATCTTTGGCTTCTCAAAAATTACCTATACCACACTTTCAGAAATTGTAATCAACTTTAACAGAAATTTCCAGTAATTGCTCGACTTCATAGATATTAATAGCATACTTCTGACACCTACTCAAAAGCATACCCAAGATAAAACATTACAAAAATTACTGTGCTTTCATACCAAAGATATTGACATAATTTGATATAAACCCTAACCATGTGTATCCCAGAACTAATGAAAAAAGTGCGTCACTAGCTCACACCTTTGCCCATATACTGGTTTCTGTGAACTAGATACATTCATGCTAGATACATCTATTGTTTTTCACTAGTAATTAGTACAGTGGGGAGCAAGGGAAAGACTAGCTCCTGGTAATATGGGCTCTTGCAACTTGTCCCACTGAAATCAATTTAATGACAATATTTTGTGGAGGAATGCATTGTGGTTCTTTTGCTTTATTTCCCCTGGCTTTTCTTAATGCAATGGTAATTTCTGGCTGAGCATTCATTCCTTGGAGTAGGTAGAAGATGAAAAGCATAGCAAACTGATGAAACAAGTTTGTCTCATTTGACGAGAAGGGTACATTCCTAAAACAGTGTTGCAGGCTACTGTTCATCAGGCCCATATGATTTGTTTGAATTCAGGGAAAGATAGTAAGTAAGGTTTTAGTTTATGCCAACTCATCTTCTTTAATTACATGCTTCATGGTAGTTCATTGAGGTTCTTCAACGCTGCAGGCAGTGAAACCATGAGTCTGAATAACAGTATCAATTTACTGGGGGGGGATACACTGAAATTTTCTAGTCTTCAGAATGCACACGAGACCAAGAGATTTCAAAATTCAAAACTCTATGTCAAACAAAGAAAACCTTATTTTGTGGTGTCTGAATATGATGGTTTAGTATCGAGGTTGGCAATTCAGTACAAAATGGAGAAGATGAAATGCAGAAATGGAATATTTTGGAGATAGAGAAATATACATAAAGGTTACAGGGAAAAAAATGCCCCTCAATTTGAGTGGGTATCCTTCCATAAAGTAAAAATATCCTCTTAGAAGCTCTTTGAAGTATACTTAAATGTCTCCTCAGATCCCCTGGAAAAAAATGGCAGGTTTATGTTGTTGTGGCTAGATTTTGTAAATTACTAAAACAAATTAAGACTTCAGCCCTGCTGTCAGAGAAATCTGTGATTACACAATGCCCAGAAGAGTCTTTTTGTCCAGCAACAAAGCTCTTGTGAAAGTTAGGGTTGAATGAGTTTTCTGTTAAGTTTCTTGTGCCTCAGGGTTCTCTATTGCCAGATCAATAAACAATCCATATTTTTTTCAATATGTGTTAATATGTTTTTTGGTTTACTTATGGCTATGTAAAGTTTTGTAAACCAAGTTACAACAGGAGATCAGAGTGAATAAATAGGCCCAGAGAAAAGAAAAATGCTTTCTCAGGCTGGTAAACTCCATTAAAGGGATCAGCATTTTTGTTTTTTAAAACTAGTTCTAGTGGATCTCTAAATTGAGAGATTGAGTTTATGTGTGTACATGCATATATACTTCAGAGTAGGAGAGGAGGATTGTCAGTGTTCTTTTTAATCTTACCAATATTTTTTCTGCTTTACTGTCAAAGTTTATCAGGTACTTTCAGTAACTTACATATGGTTTAGTTCATCTTTCCCTCCACCCCATCTATCCTCCATAGAGACATTGCTGCCAACTCCATTAGGTGAGTCACCTTTTCTGGAACTGGGGAGATCCCTTTGCTGGAACCGGGGCAGACTATGCCCCATGAACTTCCCAAGTAACAATGCCTGAATATAATGACAAATTATCATGAATGTAGCAGAAAATATAATTAGTTAACTGAACAGTAAAGGCACTGACTGTGCAATCTGCCATCAATGCGCTAGAAAATGTAGTTTCTGTGACTTTTTCATGTGATTTTTCATTAATGGTATCCCTCGGAATCTTGTTATTTTCTAGATTTGCTTTACATTTCACAAGCCTGTCAATGAATTAAAAAAATAAACTACCTGTCTATGTCTTCAGGAAGATCTTTCAGGTTATTGCTGCTAATATCCAACCATTGCAAGTTAGACATCCGGAGTACACAGATTGGAATAGAATGGAACTTGTTTGCTGACACATCCACAACTGTGACTTGTTTCAGGTTACTTAGCTAGAAAGAAGTGGTGCGTTATTTTAGTTATGTTTTGCAAATACAAGAAGACATTTCATTCATCAAACATTCTTATTCCTGTCAAAGCACTTAGAAAAATAAAAATTGCATGGTCTTTTTTATTCAACTTTTTGCCAGCCTTATCTCTTAGATATCATTTTATAGGAAAAAAGATTTCAGAAATAACTACCTTCCAAAGCGTTCATCACGTTTGTAATGCTCTCATGCTATTGAATGAAATCTTCAATCTAAAAAAACCTATAGTTTCAGATGACACCAACATTGGAACCAGACATTGAATTGGTTCCTTCCTAGGTTACATCTGAACTAAGCTCTGAAGTGGCAAAACACAGTTTTGACAATTAAAAGATGCCAGGTTTTCATTCTCAAAATCAGAGGGAGGTTTTATAACTCCCATCAAAAATACGTAGATTTCCTTTGGTGTAACTCTGTTATGCACTGAGAGTGTACTGCTAGGAGACCATTAGAAAATGAAACTGCCAGTTTAAGCCAACAGAAAATTTGGTCCAGTATTTTTCAAAGATCTTTAAGAATACATCTTCCATATTGCAAACAGTAAGGTGCATACTTTGAATACTTTTCAAGTTTTTTTTTAAGTTAAAAATCTTTGGCGCAATGAAGGCTAACTACAAATGTAAAATACACCTGTTTAATAAATGTGTTAAATAAAGCTCTCAGTGTACTGAATCTATTATTCTCACTACCAGTGTTCATAAAAACATGCAGCTAGCTAAAGTGAATGTATAAATTAACCAAAATAAGTACTTTAGAATGGAAATGATGTCTTGGAGCTTCTAATCATATATCACCATCACAATCGAGCTCTATAGATCCTGATACAGAAAAGAAAGTAGCAAAAATTTTTCATTGGTCTTTGCCTGAAGGTTTCTTAGAATGCAAAAAATAATTAGGAACCAAAACCCCCAGACCATATGTATTTTCCACTTCCAAAATCAGCAAAACGCAAGCAACAGTATAAATTATTAAAAAAGCAGAAAGTGATAAAATCCATTCTGAATCCTTGATCAGGATTTTTTTGTTCTTATTTATTAAGAATTAAGTGCTATTTTTTTATATTTTATAGCCAAACCTCTTTTTACCTCAATACTACCAAACTTTCCTCTTAATTTGACCCTTGTTATTTAAGATGCTCACATTCACAGCTTGGTACTGTGTCAGAGCCAGTTTGGTTTGGAATTTTTTGGTGGGCTTTTGTTGTTGTTGTTGTTTGTGGGGGATGAGGTTTTGTTTGTGGTTTTTTTTGGTTTTCGGGTATTTTTCCTAGAAATAACCTCAATTTTCTGCCAGACTTTAAAATTTGGGGAAATCTTTTCAGGGAGATTTACTGAAGTTACCATATTACAAATGACTACACAATTAAGTTTACCTTTTGAAACCAAAATACAGGAGCAGAGTTTCTCAGGTCAAAGGTGTAATTTCTAAATCTGCCCACCACCACATTAAAACAAACTTGGTGAGGCATTACCATGAAAATGTCTGACTCCTGAGTCAGAACAGGCAAGCACACATATTATTCTGACAGTTTTCACTTCAAAATCATTTTGTCATTTTGAGGACTGAGTACTAGCAATGAACACTCACTCTTATACTGTATATTTTCCAAATACTGAATCTTTTTTCCAAGAAAATAGAACCTCCCTTTGACCAAGGAAAACAGAGTCACTCTTCCAGATTGGGAAAATAGAGAAAATATTTGGCACCATCTTTAAAATACATTTACTTTGTTGTTTCAAATTATTGCCACAATTCCAAATCCCAAGCAAATATTTCAAGTTTCTCTGTACTCAGAACAATTTGGTAAAACTGCTGACACACTTCTTTCAACAAAGTCTTCCAAAAGGAATTTATCAGGCACAGAATTAGAACAATGTCTCACAGGCTTAGATGGTACCCAAAAAATTCTCAAACCATCCTGAAAGAAAAAAAGCCATAGTCTCTAATCACCAAGCAGCAGATTATTTTAAAATAAACTGACATCACTGTTCACCCAAGATCCTAAACACTCTGCTTTCACATACAGTCACCCGTCATGCTGAAACAATGTGGTAACGTTAGCACTAGGTGGTAAAATGGTATTTCTTTGACAGAAGTAACTAGTTTTATGTTTCCCTGAAAGTACTTTATTGTGTTAAAAGTAACATTAATATAGCAGTATTTTTTTTTAATAAACAGATCTGTTTCTGCCATTTTTCATATAGTATTGAAAACAGATTGTTTTAATACTTGATTAGGTGAAAAACTACATTTTTCAGCAGTTTGTACTCCCATAAAATTGTACTAACAAACTATAAGGCTATCGACTCTCTTGATATAAAGCTTGGTTCAGCATGTCGCAGAATATATGGATCCATGACTATATTGTGTAAGCTGCAAGCCCTCAATGCTTGTTCTTTTAGGGTAATATTTACAAAAACCTGTCCACTTCTATAGTATGTTGAGACCTAATGGGGTTTTTATTTAATCTGTCTCTGACATGTTACCAACAAACACCTATGATACACGATGCATTAGAAATTATGGCACCTATGTATCATATTTTCTGAAGAAAACCCTACATCTTTTATTTCTTCTTGAAGGACTGATAGATTTTTTCATTTTTTATAACATTTCATTTTCAAACAAGCGTGGCCACCTTATCATTTTTATGTTAGAGTTTATTTTTGCTTCATGTTGGTTTTTGCTATTTTCCTTTATTATGTGACTTCGAATCAATCAGTATACAGGTTTCATGCAAGTTCCATTTTAAAAAATAGCTATATTTGATAGTCTAGTTACCTGGACATGCTAATTATGGTCCTTATGTTTAATCATTATTGTCACGTTTATTTTACAGACTATTCCATTTTGCTTATCTTAATAATTTTGTTCATAGAAATAATCCAGATGACATTGTAGAACTCCACTGTTTCTCTTTCTCTCTGACAACTAAACCTTCAGTTGAAAGAAAAGGACACCATGTCCAGGCGGAACAAGATATTTGATTAATGGGTGTGCTTTTATTTCTGTTCTGCTTTTTACCATGAAAGGTAAAATTTACTGATTTACTGATAAGGTTGCATGTAACTTTATCATGAGTTGCCTACTACTTAGCACCAACAAATGAAAAGGTGTAGTCATGTTAAGCCTTACCACAAAAATACTGTATTTTTCAATTACATGTAAATATTCAGTGACAGAAACAGCATCCCATCAAAGTCAACCTATGACAAGACATACAAAGGATTAATCTGGAGATGTCTATCACTGCATTACAAACATACTTTTGCCCAGAGATTTCAGACTCAATGAATTCAAAGAAAATTTGTACTACTTCAGTAGGATCAGGTGATCACATATGCTGGCTCTGAAAATGTGTAGATTGGCACTCAGCATCTCATTATCT
This sequence comes from Limosa lapponica baueri, assembly GCA_002844005.1. Classification (NCBI taxonomy): domain Eukaryota; kingdom Metazoa; phylum Chordata; class Aves; order Charadriiformes; family Scolopacidae; genus Limosa; species Limosa lapponica. Next base: position 53,097 of record KZ506475.1, read on the forward strand.
TGCTGAGAGCAGTACATTATATATGACACAGAAGCACCCTGGGTGCAAACTGCACAGTCGCTCACTCAGATATCATGCACTCAAACCAAATCCTCAGCTTTTCTTTCACAGAGCTGTAAGTGTAACCTCTTCTATAATCTCATTCACATTTCTGGAGAAAAGCATCAATTAAAGAAATAGTGTACAAGCATCTTTAGAGGCAGAAGATATCTTTCATGAAGACATACTTGTATATTTATATACCAGTCCACCACCAGACTTCCAAACTGGGCACATGAGCTTGAGGAGGCAAAGGCATTTAACAGTCAGCCTCACCCCTTAGTAACAGGGTACTTATTCATGTATTTTGTGACAAAACCCTCCAAAGCATAACAATGCGTGACTTCAAACAGCACTTCATTTGGTGGTAACATGATAAGCTAAATCCAAGAGATATATGTGGAAGTAAGTCTTCACCTAAATGACATTATTCTCATTTTGCAATGCTAAAATCCTAAATCTTTTGCAGAGTTAATCCACAAACAGATGCTGTTCTTCTGATGCCAAACTGTTTACTTGACATTACCCCCTCTCGTCTTTGGATCATTACTCTAATTCAAACACCTAATGTTTAAAGTCTAGTAATTAGTTATGATGATCTAAGCATAAAAAGTTCATAGACAGGGACTCTGTTTTTTATTAGAGCAGTTTTTTCTATACATAAATCTTTCCTCCAGTCTGCAAAAAATGAGAAAGCTGGCTGCACATGCAATATTCACAAAAATATTCAATTCACAGGTATTGATCATTCAAAGTTGATTGAAGAATCACATAGCAATAAGAATAGGACTACCTTCATACAGTTAAAATCCCTAAGAATGTGAATCATGTGTTTAAGTATAGGAGCTGTTCCAAGCGAACAGCTGAGTCATGGACATGATATTAAGCAGTCGATAAATGATTTTCTGGGCTGAAGCCAAACCAAGTCTGCTGTCTCAAAAAATAAATTTATGTTGATTAGTTACATTAAATTTTAATAATATTATTCCTGCAGATACACACAGTCTGCATGTATTATAGCACTTTGCCATCATAAAGTCATCTCATCTTCAAATCTGCAAAACTTGTAAATTAAGGACTCCCATTAGAAGGAAAACCTAGGCTCTAGTAGAAGTCAGTTACAGGTTTCTCACCAACTTAAGTGGCTCCAGTATCTCATTTTGGGTGCATACTCTTCATATGTTTTAATTAAAAAACATTAGAAGAGGAAGAGCAGCAATGTCAGTAGCACATGGGTGTTAACTAACATCTCCAGAATGGATAGTAAATGTCTTTTGAATATATCAACAGACCCTTTTAAGAAATATTCTGTTCCCTCACCAAAAGACAGCCAAATCCTTCACAATACAAGAGCAACATAACCAAAACACATTGCACTTCCCAACAAAATCAAATTTCTATACAATTAGGCTATAGGATTTGCAACAACATATTTTTCAGTTCAAGAACTTTATAGAATTCAGAGAGAGCTGACATTTACACGAATAATGAAAACTTCCATTTCTATGTCACAGCTCAAACAACCAGAGTTCAAATTATTTCAACCTCTGAATATGGCACAAACACCTCACTGATGTTCTAGTAGAATAACACTGAACACTCTATATTCAGCTTTATTATTAGCAGTGTAGTACGATAGCATTACTACCAGAGCACATAGAACAGCAAATAAAGCTCCGTGATGCTATGCTGTAAAAACACATGTCGAGAGATCTCTACTGTCCAGTTTTAATATCATTAATAGCCATGACAAGCAAATGGGAGAAAGCAAAAAGAAACACAGTGGCAACAAGTCACTTACCAAGGTTAAAAAATACATCAGAGAAAGTACAACACAGGTTTCCTGATTTCTAGTCTTGAGATACTAAGGACCACTCCAGGTGTGTATTATGAAAAGTCTCAGGCAGCTATCAAGACTTTCTTTGATTATGGTAATAAAGTTAGTGGGGATTTAAGATGCTCTATATTTTTTATAACATACTCATTTCCTCCTTCTTTTTAAAAAATGTACTCCATCATTCTACAATTCCAGCATCACATTAGGTCCTTGAGTCTCGTCAACCTTCTATTGTTTCTAAAGAGCATTTCAAAGAGCATTTTGTATTAGTAACCTGAAGACTTGGACCCAGCTTCTGAGAATGAAAAATATTTCAACTATATTAAAAGCATGGGAAACATGGCCTCTTCTTAACCGTCTCCCTGCCCTGCAAGAAGTGTATCCAAAGAGAAAACAAAACTCCCCAAAAAACCACCAATACCAAAACCAACCAACCAACCAACCAAAAAACCTAACACCAGCAACAAAGGCAGAAAAGAAGAACAATGAATCGTGAAACAGTGATGCCCATGTGTGATCCTGACACATGTATCTTCTAATTCATTGAAGCCCCTCTCTCACCAGAATCACACAGGTCAGATGTAACTTTTATCTGACCAGCTCTGTATTTCACAATAAGACAAAATAGCAGCCTCAAAACAGTTTGGCAGCCAGCACAAGCCACCTGACAGGATTGAAGCTAGGAGTCATAGCCCTCTTCAGCAGTCTAGTGGTCCATACTCCACCCAATCATATTGCCATATAATCGTGTATCATATAACCAGACAATATCAGGGGAAGTTCTGTTGCATAGTCACACACATTCTTCACAGAAACTCTACACAGAGGCAAGCATTGGCCACATATACCCAGCAACCACACTGCCCATGTAAACTGATGCACAGAGTCTCCAGTTGTGGATCAAGTAATTTGGCAGACCAAGATTAATGGTATCACCCCAGATTAATGCACAAAGTAATTGGCTGATGTGGCTAGAGTAATGGAAGTGATGGGGAAGCGAACAAAACTTATGTCAATTAAAAATAGGTAGGAAAAAAAAAATTACCAGGATTGATTTTGCAAAGTAAAAGATAAGGGAGGTCTGGGAAATCTTATTCCTGCAAAGTTGCATTTACTCCATAAAGCATGAAGTTACTTTAACCTTACCATAACCTTTGTAACTTGTGTTTTTATTGTTCATAAAATTACACTCCTCCTAAAATCCGTTAGTAGTTACTAGTTCAATGAAAAGCCACAATAGTGAATTAGATGGATAGTCTAAACAGCAGGTGAAGACATGCCTCTTTTTTTGATATTTGTTCTGAGTTTTCCAGCCATTAATTTCTTAACCTGAAACTCATCATGCTTTGCACTGCAGTTCAGAAGCATGACAGAGGCCCAGGTTAGTGAGCTAGCATCTCTTCAATAAGAAAAGCATGAACCACTGGACCATATCCTCCATTGAACTCCCTTGCATCTTCAGCATCACTTCCACTTCACTTTGTGTATAATTTTACTCTCTTTTGACCAGCACTAGTAGAGTAGAGATCTTACCTGGCTGAGCTCTATATGAAACAAAAACATAAGATGATACATGCTTTCAACTGATAGGGCTGCCTTTTTTCTTTATGCCTTTGCCACTGATCAATGATGATAAATAAAAATCAATCAGCCTTACCAAGTGTTGCTTACAGCTGTGAAGAGTTGATCAATCATGTAACTACCTATAAGGAGTTAACAATGATAGGAGTGTATTCTGTAATAAATTAAATACATTAACTTCAGTTAGACCCTCCAACATTATTCTTCTTACAGAATAAATAACACCTCTCATTAGCTGCACTTTATGGAATAACAAATAACATGCTTTTCTCCCTTCACCTACAAATCCCTTTTGACTCTCATCAACCCATGTAGGCACCAGAGACATTTCTCTTTAAGTTAAAATATGCAAATGTGATAGTGCTATGTATGTGTTTTCCTCTCTGCTTATATTCAGTAGTTACGCAAATTCTCCCTCAGATTATCTCACTGATGAATGGAGGATATACAACCAGGATTTTGAAAGCCTATTTTGCTGTTGCACTTAAAGAGATTTTGAACTGTTTTCAGAGAAAGCAGAGCTACAAGAGTGGTACTCTTTCCTACCACAGAGTTCTTTTACAATGAGATTCATTCTTTTTTGTAAAAACATAGGCATGTTGAAGTGTTCATATTATGCCCCTTTGATCATTGTTAAGTCTTCCCTGATGCTGTAAAACTACTGCTCTGTCATTCCCTACTATAAAAAAATTTCAGACCATGAAAGGTGATGTTACATTTATTGAACTCATGTGAAAGGTAAAGGAAAGGTCTCTGGCACCACAGCACGGAGGTAGGCATGTGTCAGTTCTCCAATGAAGTAGGCTGTTATTATTAGCTGCTGATTTGCTGTGATAGTGGAGTGGTTTTAAAGTGATGCTATATTAATTAGTAGACATTGAAAGTACACTGTCAAGAACAGGATCAACTGACACGCTTTCCTAAGCCTAACTACATAATCCTGTTTCCTAACATAGACACATGCCCTTCTTTAGCCCCTTGTCTATTAAAACATTTATGAGAGCCCCTGCAACATTTATGGAGCCTCTGTAAGGCCTCCATGAATCTCCTTTGACACCTAACACCTTTGCACCTGCTCTTTTGAGTTTCACACCCCTCCTGCTAACATTTGATGTTACATCTTATACCAGTTCTAAAAGCAGCTGTTGCTCTGCATGGATTGACAGCACTCTGGCCAACTGTATTGAAAAGCAACTCATTGTGAGCAATAAGCAAATTCAAAGCACTGAGCAAAGAAGGGCAAGATGACAGCTTGTGTAACAGAAATGCACCCAAGCCAAGCCACTGGAAAAATATATGTAGAGAAATGCTGGTTTGATTAAAGACAGACGGACTTTTTCCAGTAATTTAAAATTAAGAATTTCACCAGAGGCTGGCTTAATGCTGTTGGCTTTGCAATAGCAAGTTAAGCACTTTATTACACCACTTCTCTCTGCTTTGTGGTCCTGAAAAACACCCACAAAAAAAAAAAAGAAGTGCAGTTTTTAACAATACATGACTCCTTTGTAACTTTCTAAAGATTCTACAAATGTGAAGATTTTGCAGGTCCTTTATAATCCCATTGCATGAGAGAAGAAGGAGCTAAGGGTGAGTTCTTCCAGTGCCTGACTGGATAGTGAAATCCCTGGGAAATTAATGTCCTGTGCATCCCTCTGACTGTATTTTTCATTTCATAATTGTTACACACATAAAAAATAAATGGAAGGGGAAAGAAACAGGTTTTGGAAGTTTACAGCTTTTAAGAATAACATGCTGGTAAAACAACCTGTCATTTTACATATCTATTGAGACTGCTGGTGCTTTGCCAGTGTAACCAAGGTATGGCTTTAGGAGGCATGAGTCACGGATCACAAAGACAACAACTTATATGGAAATGCCCACTAGGGATTTATTTGAAGTGTCCCCACACTTGCATAGAGCTCATGCCTGTTCTTTCTGCTAAATGTTTTGCTTTTCTAAATAGGACTGGTAAGAAAAACAGAACCAGACCAAAAGAGACCAAAAATTCTCCAAGTGTTAAACTTCAGTTTTAAAATATCTTTTGAAATTGTATTAATGTATAAAAAGTTATTTATGTCTGTTCTGGATACTGCTGTGTTTGAAAATTTTAGGAGACTAATGTTAGCACTTAATGAATCTTTAATCACATCAGCTTTTTATTTTTAGGGTCACATATGTTAGCACGGTTGAAAGATGCAAAAGACAAGTAGTTATAATTCTATATGTTTCAGGTAAACAGAGAAATGGCATCAGCTATAGCCCTGTAACTTGAGACAGCCCTACCAGAGTGGATGCAATACTGGACCTGTTTGTCACCAACACAAGTGAGCTACTCAGTGACATCAAGATTGGAGGCAGCCTGGGCTGCAGTAGTCATGCAGTGGTGGAGTTCAAAGTCTTGAGGAATACGGGTCAGGCAAAAAGTAAGTCAGGACCCTGAATTTTAGGAAAGCAAAATTTCAGCTCTTCAACGAGTTAGGACCCCCTGTGAAACTGCCCTCAGGGACAAGGGAGCAGAACAGAGCTGGCAGAACTTTAAGGATGCTTTAAGGATGCTTGATCCCCAGGTGTAAGAAATCCGGAAAGGAAGGCAAGAGATAAGCACAGTTGAGTGGAGACCTGCTGGTCAAACTAAAGAGCAAGAGGGAAATGCACAGACAGTGGAAGCAGGAACAGGTAACCTGGGAAGAGTATAGGGACGCTGCCCAGTTAGGTAGGGATGGGGTCAGGAAGGCCAAGGCACAGCTAAAGTTGGCAAAGGATGCAAAGATTAGTAAGAAGGGCTTCTACAGTTATGTCACCAGAAAAGAAAGGTCAAAGAAAGCGTATCCCCCCTGATGGACACAACTGGCAAACTGGTAACAACAGACAAGAAGGAGGCTGAGGTATTCAACAACTTTTTTGCCTCTCTTCCCACATCTTTCAAGTGGGAAAGCAAAAGGCAGAGCAAGGGAAGCAAAGTGCCTCCCACTCTAAGAGAAGATCAGGCTTATGACCACTTGAGGAATCTGAACATACAGAAGTCTATAGGACCTGAAAAGATGCATCCCAGAATCCTGAGAATGATGTAGTTGCCAAGTAACTCTCCATGATATTAAAAAAGTCATGGTAGTCGGGTGAAATCCCTGGTGACTGGAAAAAGGGAAACTGCATTCATTTTTAAAAAGGGTAGAAAGGAGGATCCTGGGCACTACCGATCTCTCAATCTCCCCTCTGCGCCTGGGAACATCATGGAACAGATCATCTATGCTAAGGCACATGGAGGACAAGGAGGTGATTTGATTCTGCTTGGCTTCACCAAGGGCAAATCCTACCTGACCAACACAGTGGCCTTCTATTATGGGGTGACTACCTCAGTCGACAAGGGAAAAGCTACAGAAGTTGTCTATCTGGACTTCTGTAAGGCCTTTGTTGTGGTCCCCCACAACATCCTTCTCTCTAAACTAGACACATATGGATTTGATGGGTAGACTGTTAGGTGGATAAGGAATTGGCTGGATAATCATATCCACAGAGTAGTGGGCAAGGGCTCCGTGTCTGGATGGAGATCAGTGACAAGCAGTGTCCCTCAGGGGACCATATTGGTCCATATTGGAACCACTACCGTTTAATATTTTCATCAATGACAATGACCATAGACAGTGGGATTGAATGCACCCTCAGCAAATTTGCAGAGTGGTGCACCCAAGCTGAGTGGTGCAGTTGACATGCTTGATGGATGAGATGCCGTCTAGAGAGACCTGGACAAGGTCTAGGAGTGGGCCTATGTGAAGCTCATGAAGTTCAAGAAAGCCAAGTAAAGGGTCCGGCATCTGGGTCAGGACAACCTCCAGCATCAATACAGGCTGGGGGATGAAGGGATTGGGTGTAGCCCTGCCAAGAAGGACTTGGAGATACTGGTGGATGGAACACTGGATATGAGCCAACAATGTGCTCTTGTAGCCCAGAAAGCCAGCTGTATCCTGGGCTGCATCAAAAGAAGCGTGGCCAGCAGGTCGAGCAAAATGATTCTCCTCCTCTGCTCTGTGCTGGTGAGACCCCACCTGGAGTACTGCATCTAACTCTGGATCCCTCAGCAAAGGAAAGACATGGGCCTGTTGGAGCAGGTCCAGAGGAGGGACCTTCAATAAGGTCTTCCCGAAGCCTGGAGAAGAGAAGGCTTCAGGGAGACCTTATTGCAGCCTTTCAGTACCTAAAGGAGGTTTATAAGAAAGACGAGGATACACATTTAGTAGGGCCTGTAGAGATAGGACAAGGGATAATGGTTTTAAACTAAAAGAGCATAGATTCAGACTAGATATAGGGAAGAATTTTTTTATGATGAGGGGGGTGGAAGACTGGAACAGATTGCTCAGAAAGGTGGTAGATGTCCCATCCATGGAAACTTTCAAGGTCAGGTTGGATGGGGGCTCTGAGCAACCTGATCTAGTTGAAAATGTCCCAGCTCATTGCAGGGGAGGTTGGACTAGATGACCTTCCAACCCAAATTATTCTATGATTTTGTGATTTTCAAAGCTCCCCAAGTCTGTACTTGCTTACATCAGGACTTAGCTGAAACCTTCTATGCATTAGAAATACAAAACAAGTTTTTATTTGATCAGTTGAAAACATGGTGTGCTAAAACAGTCAGGAAGCATAACGTAGCCATTTCTCTGAAGTTCAAAGATCAGTTTATGCAGGATTGACAGGGAAATGTAGGCATACGTACATATGCTCTTTCTTTGACAAAGTATTTGTATGCTGTAACAGTCTGTCTCATTCTTTCACTTCACACTACCCAAACCTCACAAAGGATATGGAAATCATTTCAGATCACCTCCTGGGACTGCTCAGATGAGGTACTGAACACTGTTCAAAGCAGAATAACTTTGCAAATCCCATTTCTAAATTCTTTTCAACATCATAACATCTATCTGTAAGCATTTCTGTACAGTGGAGTCACTTGTCTGTCCTGTGACTGACAACATGTGCAACACAGAATGGTCTCTATGGAGGAAATGAGAATTTCTTCATCTTCCCTCTCTTCTCGTTAAAGTTCCTTCATGTCACATCTACAGATGCTCTTGGCTAATGTAATATTATTAGCAGAATTTTATAGCACAGAAAAAGAACTAGCCCTTCAACACAGCGAAGCTGTCTCTGAAGTATCAGCACAAAGCAGGTATTCTGCCATGCACAGGAAATGTTTATTGGGTGATTCAGTAAATAACTGTAAAAAGCAATACTTTCTGAAGGAAGTACACCTCAAAACAAGGTCGCAGTTTTTCTATAAACCTATATCAGAAAACATGTTATTTATAATGCTGGTTTTATTCCTAGAAAAACAAATTAGTTGCATAATACGTATGGAAATGGCAATAGGAACTCTATCCAACTGTTAAAATACAAATACCAGCATCATACTAGTTCTTAAATTCACACATAGAAGGTAGAAGAAATTCAGAAACAAGTCCATCTATCCCTCCCCTTCTCTGTGCAGCTACAGAGTATGGTACCCAGTAGAAACCCACTACGCTAGGAGAAGGACAGCTGGAGGAACAAATTCACCTCCACAGAGAGTCTTATCAGCTATGTGTCACCTCAGGGAAGAATGTATCCCAAACCTCATAATGCATCTTTCCTTGCTGAGCCTGGTAACTGAGGTCTAGAAGTATCTGTTACAAACTGGCTGCATAAATGTAATCCATGTAGATTGTCTTTTCTAACATTTACATTTTATTTCAATTTATATTTTCACTCATGTCCAGCAAAAGGCATTCTTAACTTATAAATGTGGCCAAAATAGATTTTAATTCAACCACAGATCCATAAACCACTTCTGCCAAAGGACCTACTTTGCAACTAATAGTAATCTAATATTGAAGTTAAATGGAGCTTTTTAAAATCTAAAAATGTTAGACATCCAACAGTAGAAGAGAGAAACATAAATTGAAACAGTTTGCATTAGGCAAGGTAGAATGCTATGGTTTGTGGGGAGGCTTTTTTCCCCACCCACTGAAAAAGGTGATGTATCGCTACCAGATATTGAATCTATTAACAGAGAAAAAAGATCCACAAGATTTCAGATGTGCTAGAGCATCTCAATCCTAGTATACCTCATTTTAACACAGCTGCATTGAAAAATGAAACTGGTAGATGAAAAAAGCAAGAAATGTAGTCATGCTGGCAACCTTCTCAACAACTGTAGTTTACCTGAAAGCTAGTACAAGACAAAGGTGCTTAGGATCTTGTCTTTCATGAAGTTTTCCTGTTTACAAAACAAATTAACAGACTTAACAGACATCATACCAGTCTATGAATTTATTATATGGCTGACTGACAAATTGAGGCACAGGAACAACTGATACTCCAGCATAAATTTATACACATATATGGTAGCTGTCTTCACACATCAGAAACTTCAATTCAAACTGGGTATTTGGTGAAGCTGCATGGTTCTGTGTAATAACCAACATTCACCTTCAACCAGTTCTGGGTAGCAACTAGAGTCATGTATTACATGATACATCTCATTGAGATTTCTCCCACTAGATTAGCTAAATTTTGTGTCTATTCAAAAAAACACACCAAACAAACAAGAAAAAAAAAAACAACAAACCAAACCCTGGACTACTTTCCTAAGAAAGCAAAAACCTAAATAACCAAATAAGCTAAAAGCATCAAGATTTCTCTGTTGTTTGCAGCTGTCATAAAGACAATGGATAGAAAGAGAACTGGGAGACTGATTACTGAAGATGTCATTCAGTCTCAGAGTTCTGATGATCTCATAAATCTTTATGGTTCTGTCAAAAATTCTTGACTGAATAATGAGCATGTTATCAATCTCTTTAAATTTATTTTCATATAAATTATCAGTGTCTCCCTGGCCATTATCCTATGTACAAAACCAAGGTAAAATTAGAATTTGATCATTTCTGCTGGGCTGAAGTTTGCTTTTATTTTTTTTGAGTAAGTTTTATTTCAAGTAAGCTGGAGAATGCTGTTGCTGCTCTCATGCATTTCTTTAACCTTCTCAGAAGAAACTTTTAAGGATTTGAATGTTAAATAAAAATTGAACTTCCTGAAAGATGATAAACAGGAAACATTTTTAGCAACTCTCTACCTTGTTTTATGTATTAGTTGCCAGGTTTTCTCTTTTTTTTTTTTTCCTACTGTTGTAAAGGTGTGTTCACCTACCAAAACACAGCTTGCACATATTCTCCAGTTCCCATTACACACACCACAAGAGAGAATGATAACCAATTTTTATGAGCATTTCACTGGATTAATAGATGTAAGCAACAATCGTTTTAGGTAACAATTAATCTAATCTGTCTAACTTGGGTTCATAAATACTTGTAGTGGTTGCCCATGGCAAGGTGCTGGCAACTTGGGGGCTGCAGGGTGACCTCTGTGGGAAGAGACAAGTGGCCTCCCCATGCTGAACTCACACAGTTCCAGCTGGCTCCAGTGGACGTACCACAGGACACAGCCTAGCCCCTCAATCAAGTGTGTGATATCACTCTAAAAACTTATTTTAGAAAAGGAAAAAAATGCTAGAGAAAGGGGAAGAGAGTAAAAAAAAAGAGAAAGAGCAGAGGGAACACCAAGGTCCGAGCAGGAGGAGGGGGAGGTGCTCCATGGTGGAGCAGATCTCCACACCACAGCTTGTGAAAGGCTCACACTGCTGCAGATGTATATTTCTGAACAAAGTGCAGCCCCTGGCAACCCCACACTGGAGCAAAGGAAAAGTGTAACAAGGAAGGAGAAGCAGCTAGAAACCATTGTGTACTGGCTATAACTCCCCTTGCCTCCTTGCACCACTCAGGGCTGGGAGAGGAATCTGTAATGAAGGAGGGAAGTTGACCTTGGGAGAGAGAGGAAAAAAGATGTTGTTTTAAAGTCTTTGTTTCTCACTAGCCAAATATATATTGGCAAATATTAAATTAATCTTCCCCGCAAATATTAAATTAATCTTCCCCAAGTACAGTCTGCTTTACCCACAATAGTAAATGGTAAACAATCTCCCCATCTTTTATCTCAACCCATGAGCTTTCTTATCCTATTTTCTCCCAATGTCATGCTGAGAAGACGGAGGAGCAGCTGGGTGGGTATTTGGCTACTAGCCAAGGTTAGCCCACCGCATACAAAGTGTCTTTCTGGTTTCCCTTTTGAGACTGTTCAGACTAATTCAATATTTTAATTCTTTAAATAGTTACCTGCCAATGACTGTGACCTTTTGCCCATCTGAGAATCAAACATCAGACATCTATTACATTAGCAAGGATACTGGTGCAATTGTTCTGAGTAACATCAGCCATATTGAGTACACCAAAGGCAAAAACTTTGCAACATTTTAAATCATTTGACAAAAGTGTTCACCTTCCAAAGCAGCCCTTGAAATGTTGATTCTTGAAAGCTAATATTATTAACAACATCAGAAGAGTTTGTGTAGCCTACCTCCCATGTCACTGCAAGTATAAATTAAGTGCTAGCCTCCAGAGAAACAAGGAAACACAATAGACAACTTTTTTTCTTCTTGACCCTTTATACCATACTGACATGATGGTATGCTTCCAGTTTTTGCTGCTCCATAAAGGTCATTTGCACACTTCTGAATTTTTTCCATAGACTGTAAGTGAACCATTACCTAGTAGTCTACACTCAGTTTTAGTTGCTTGCAATCCCACTGAACAGGACACTGCCAGAAGAGAACATTTTTGAGCTTTCCAGGAGAAAGTTATCTCAGTGTTTCTCAGCCCTCGAAAGACTTACATGCACAGCTAGGTTTATATGCAAAGGCTACCCATAACGTATAGACATGGGTAAGACTTTGCACTATAAGGCCTTTAGAAGTAACTGGGAAAATACTCATGATTTCAGCATACCAACAATCGAGGTTAAATTCACTATTCTAGTCCACAGGTTTGAATATACTTACTCTTTCTGCATGCTTATATTTAATTCCTTTTCCTGTTCAGGATGTAGGTTTTTGGGATTCCGTTATGGTTCTTTTTAACCAGTTAAGTTTCATTTGGTTTATCTCCTATCTTTGCTGTCTGAAGGAGGAGGAGAGAAAGAAGAAAGGAGACCTGCGCCGTTTGTGCTGTTGCTTGCACTTTTATACATTGTCCAATTATGATGTGAAGCTAATGTTCACCCTTTGTTTTTGTTAACTTCATATCATTTTTTAACGATTCTTTTCAGATAAATACCTTACAGTGAAAATTCAGAGGGGAAATTTAATCACTGGTCACATTTCCTCAGAATAGAACATAAGCATGGTCAAACCAGATCTCACATAACTTTAATCCACTCCAACATCACGTGTAAATCGCCATTTACAGACGTTTAGAGAAAAAGTAGAAATCAGTGAAGAAGAGCATGACACAGATCCCTAAAGCTCCCCCAACTCACCCTCCAGGAATCAAGTTATTAAGAACCTTAAAAATACAGATGACATCTGAAACTGTGGTTAGATACCAGCCAATGGTTTCATTTCTCCGTGAACAATAAGCCTCAGAGCAGCTGTGGCAGACAGCAGTTATGCATCCAAGACAAAAAATAATGTTGGTTCATGCTGGAAGTCCTTTTCTCAGTCTTTATTATATATTCATGCCATCACATGTAATATCCCTTTCAGACAGGTGTTTATGCTCATAGCAACATGAGTGTTGTTCATGCAACTCTCCATATTCTTTTTAAAGAAAAACACAGGGAACAAATGAAAGTTAGTATGTGAATTTGACTGTCAAGATGCACCTCACTTTCACAGAAAATAGCTGTTTGCAGCCTTCTCATTATCACCACTGGCCAAATCCCCTTTGGCATCATGTCCTCCTTCATATATCAGAATAAATACAGGCAAAATTTAGTCACTTGAAAACCAAAACAAAGAAGCTTGGTCCTGTTTAACTGCTGCTAAGGCATTTCCAGTGATATTACTACTAAAACGTTATTGCTCAAAACTGCAAAGAATGTGATTTAATCTGTTAAGAAAAGATTTTAAGACTATGATATCTTACAAGCCAACTAAAAAAGATGTTTTATCTTACTTCAAATGGGAGCTCTTCTATTTCCATATTTCCAGACAAATCCAGTTTTTCCAGATTCTCACAATCACCCAGTTCTGGAGGGATTGACTTCAAATTATTGAAACTCACATTGAGCACTCTGAGTTTTTTTAAGAAGCCTGTGAGGGAAAGATAATTAGAATCAGTACATTTGAAAACAAAAACAAAAACAAACAAAAAAAAAACATGAAGAGAGAAGGTAAAAATAAGAGGCATACTCAGTTTAGCAAAGAGAAAACTCCTAAATGTGTTGATGAGTAAAAGATTAATAAATATTTTCTGCAGTGGTCCCTAACATTGTGTAGATGCAATGGTGCCATGTTGCACTTGTATGGGCTTCCCTTAATCAGAAATTGTTTTGGTGAGAGTTTGAAAGGAAAGACTTGCAAAGACTTGCAAAGATCTTGATTCTACCAGAAGTGAGATGCCTATTGACCTCAGCTGAAACTAGAGAAGTTGGCTTTTGGTTTGGCCACTGTACAAAACTTGCCTGCCAACTGAAAAGCATCTTAGTATTTTTTATAGAACCTGTTCATCGCAAACAATCTCTCCTCCTAAATTTACTACATCAAGAATTCTGTTTTTCATATCCAGCATTTCATACTTTTGATTATAAAAGATAATGGACGTGTCCATTTGCTTCACTATTTTTTTTATTGCAATTTATCATCCTTGTCAGCCTAACTTTAAGGCCCTTATAATATTTCAGGCTGAATTTAGTCCCATTCTACTTTCTGTTTCTTCAGTTTATAAAATTATATAATCTTACATAAAAACAAGTTTAGAAATATCATTAAAATGCAAAGTGCATTATACTTAAAAAGTGCAAATAATATTGTTATACAATCAAAGGGGAAGGAAGTAAGGAATCTGAATGTATCACATAGCTGATGTGTTAGCAAAGGGATCCTTAAATACATACATAACAAAATGAGAACATACTATGGACAGCTGTGCTGTTGCATTACATAGATCAGTGAATCACAGAATCACAAAACGGTTTCAGTTGGAAGGAACCTTCAAAGATCATCTAGTGCAAAGTCCCATCCAACCTAACTCTGAACACTTCCCATGATAAGGCATCCACAACTTCTCTAGAAAACCTGTTACAATGGCTTACCAGCCTCATCATAAAAAATGTCTTCCTTATGTCCAATCTAAATCTACCCTCTTTCAGTTTAAAACCATTACCTACTGTCCTGTCACTACAAGCTCTGGTAAAAAGTCTCTCTCCATCTTTCTCATAAGCCCCCTTCATATATTGAAAGGCTCCAATATTCAGTAGCCCAGTTGTTTAAAATAATTAAGTAATAAACTGATCCTTCAGAAACTCCACCAGGGATCCTTCTCCCTACCAATAGCTTCTCTTTCCAAACGAGTGCCTTGCTGCCTCTGCTTTAAAAAGTTCTTTGATCATTTTTATCATTGCTGCATCAAAGTCCAATTTCTTAGATTCAAACATTCATTTTCCATAGTTCACTGTATCAAATACTTTACGGGATGCCAGATAGACAAGATCTAGTTCTTGAAGCTCAATCATCTTCTCAAAAGAAAAATAGAAACCAAATGAGTTGGGCACAACGTGCTTTTCCTTCATAAATTTTTTATTTCAACTCCATTCAGCTCTACATCTCTAATTACTCTTTCCCCTGCAAAACTGTTTAAAATTCTTACAAACAACAATCTACACAGGGATAGAATTAGGTTGCCTGAATGGTAATCCAGGCTACAAATGGAGATTTTTTCCTTTCTCAGACAAATGGAGTAAGACTGTCACTCTCCTTTTCCCCTACACCTGTTAAACAAGGCTACTAGGCTATATTTGTCAGAGAAAGATTACAAATATACAACTATAAGACAATGCCCATGACAATTCAAGATTCTCAAATCCAGGTATCTTGGCTGAAGGAGTGCAAAATTGGGAAGCAACGAGTCCCTAAATAACCTTCAAATGCTATAGAAATTGTCAGTAAGATTCCAGCCATTCTCACCCACATTTTGGAGGTTATTGAAAAAACAGCTGCGGGATTAGGGGGTGCTGAAGGGGGCGGTAAGGCAGTATGAAAGACCTTCACTACTCTGTAACCTGTAACTAGGGGATTATTTATAACTTCTTAGTGCAGAAGTTCTCTACTCTCTTAGGAGTGGTCCCCAGCCTCCACCAGGCTTAATGAGCATGCAGTACAGCCATTGAAGTAGTCTTAGGAGGGGACAGAGGAGGTGACAACCCCTTCACAACTACACAAATGTAGAGCAGGATTTGACTGCCACATCTGCCACCTATACATTCAAATAATATTCAAGTACAACTTCTCAATTAAAAGTAGTAATAATAAAATTGTTGCTGCCATAACACTGTTGTTAACTGTGCTTAAATCTCTGTGTTTTCCAAGGAGAGGCAGTAAAATCAGTAATGAAATCCATGGCTTCTCTGGTAGTTCCATAATTAGGAATATTTCATTTTTAAGTGTGAGCTGCAATGCCATAATTGTTGCCTAGGATAGTGTTTATTCCCAGCTTAAATTTTTAATTCATTATTTTAAGAAATTAAACTCTATAATTTCGATGGACAATGCAGCATAGTAAAAATGGTAATGCAACTTCACTGTTTAGACAAGCCTACATTAATGCTCCTAAAATGGTGTCAGAGACAAAATACAGGTGAGAATACAGAGGGCCTTTATTACTTAAGGATCCATTCGATGCAAGTACAAATCCTCTTGTACAAACTGGAGTAAGATGCAAAGCAAATTTTTGCATTGATCTGCAATTATTTGATAGCAGTTTCTTATGGGCCAAGACAAATAGTCTCCTATTTCCAGTTGTCTATGCTGAATCAGTGATATTGTCTTCACCTGAAAGGAGATATTGATGTTCAAGCTTCCAGGTAACAGTTAAAATGTCAATTTTTAATTTTTTTTAACTTCTGCTCAAAGCATCCAAGCAAAGGAGGGATGAAGACTTCCTGAACTCCATTTGCACAATGAAGTTGCAAAACCGTTTTTTGCCACTAAGGCTCATAAAGGCTGTAGCACAGTAACAGATTGACCCTGGGCTAGTAAGATTTCATTCTTTAACTAACCCTCATCAGTTCAATTAGAACATTCTAAGACAAATTTCAAGTGACTGCTATAAACAAAAAATAAAAAGGATAAAGCTAGGGATCTTGATCTGTGGTCAGAAGAGTATTAGTACAATGTAAGGAGAAAAAAAAGAAGGTTTTCTTGTAGCAAAATAGAGGTAGAAGAACATGAAGAAGTTCCTGTGGTAAATGGTAGAGTGAGAGAGCTTTGGGGAAAAAAATGTAGGGTGAGGGTCTAATGAAAGGGCTGAAAAGGAAATTAGTGAAAAAAAAATGCAACGACTTGAGCTGAAGATATTTCAGTAGATCAGAAATTCTATAGAAAGGTATGTGACTTCCTTTTTTCATGTGAGCAGATAAGCTGAAACATAGAATCTGATGTCCATGGAGATCCCCAAAAAAGGATGTAACTCCCAAGGGCAAAGTGGAGCATAAGTTCAGCCTCTGGGCTGGAAAACACTTTCTGAGCATCAGAAATAAACACAGAATAAAATGTTTGGGAAGGGTAGAACAAACCATTTTGATCACCTTGGAAACTGAAAAGGCTACTTCTTGGATAAAACTTTTCCATCATAAACAGAATAGTGTATACAACCTCCAACATTCCCACTGCAACCCAAGTGAAGACTGAGGAATAAACCAAAGTTTGCTAATACCAATCTGCTGTGTGTAGAAGGAGCGTGGTATAACATTGTTATATATAACGTAGTTACATAAACCAATATTACATAGTAAATATATAGGAAACTTTTGGCAAAAATAATTTATGTAATGACTTGTTTCCATGGCAGTCTGGGCTCAGTATTCAATGGCACTATTCAAAATCCTTTCAAGAAATTCCTCTTAATAAAGTACTGGCCTTTGCAATATGCAATGCAATGATGTTGAAATTTGTTGAAGTAGCGTGTTTGCATCGCATTTTAGTATAATATTCCCATTTTTTGATGGCCTAAGAAGATGAATAAAAAAGATTATTTTCTCTCTAGTTGGTCCAATAAAAAGTACAATTTTGTACTTTTGTGATGCACTAACCAAGGGTTAAATTTTGGGGAGCTTACCAGCTGTTCCAGTATGAGCAAGCCATCGTTTGAGCTGCTAGCCTTAAAGCAACTGGAATCCTCCTAAAAACACTCAACTTGCAACAGAGGTGTTTAATACTTCCCCTTTAAATAGGGAATATAAACAAAATTTTCCTTGGTGTATATAAGACTGAGCTGTTGGACAGATAAAATTCAAAACAGAATAAATGGCAAGGGTAAGAGATGAGTCTGCAGCTCCTTAGAACTAGACTGAGTTTAAACTGAGAATATGTATTTTCTTCTTGGAAACTCATACTAACAGCACACTGGGAATTTTATTAATAGAAAAAAGCTGGTTTAGGTATCCAGAAGTCATTTAAAACTATTACTTACAGTTTTCCCCTCTGAGTTCTAGGAAATTGGATTAATGGTATACACAAATGAAATTTTATAACATGGAGGAAACAAAAAAAAAATCCTGTGATTTATTATTAAAATATGTCTCAAAACCATGTTATTTTTCCTCTTAAGTATTTGGCATATCAAAAATGTGAGATAACATAATGTGGTACAAAGATTTTATTAACAGCTCTTTGAGATGTTTCATGAATAATTTGTGGGACAAAAAATCCTGATATCACTATCCCATCCCAGCACAAAAGCTTTGGGATCACATGAAAGCTCAGTTCATTGCTTCCTATGGGAATATGGGAATATATTCTATGGGATATTTTCAATTATAGCAATTACTAATGTACTAGCAGTAACTGATACTCAGTGACTGCACTGCAACCATGCAGTCAGAGACAGAACTGCAAAGTGATCCAGAAGCCATTCCCAAAGAAAAACCCCTGGCTCATGATTTTTTCTGTTATTCCTGGGAAAACCAGACCTGACAACTTTGAGACAGAAAACAACTCCTTTTTGCAATTTTCTCCTTTTTTGTTTACTTGCTTTCCATGAAAATATTTGCTATTCCACAAAACAAGACCAAATCAAAAGTATTCTCATCTGTCTTCTAATCCAAATTTGATCGGTTCAAGTGCATAGGTGATTATACCTAAAAGCATAATTTGAAATATCTGAGAATGGATTCAAGTCTATCTTCTATCTGATTGAGAGTAGAGCGTTCCATCCTAAATCAGGTAAAACAGGAAGATGAACTTCAGGTCCTGCAGACATTTTAGTCCAGAGACTGCTACTGCAGCAATACTTTTTTTTACTGAAAATATGCTTATTATCTCCTGTTCTCTCACACCTTTAAAGCCCTCTTGTGAGAATCAAAAGTAGTCCAAATGAGGCTCACCAGTTTAGTTTCTGCTGGATGATTTGTTGGTCTAAACTTGGTTTCAGTTCTGTCTAAGGATGCACGCATGTCACTGCCAACTTCAACCATCCATCATTACTGTCAAGTATATTTTAGCTGTGGTATTTACCTACTCACTGCTGTTTTGTAAACAGAATACAAAATGAAGAATACCTTAGCACTTAACCTTTCCAGAGACCTTGCCTGCTGATTTAGTACCCAATCCTCACTCCTTGCTTAGATAGAGCTCCCAAACCAAACCCACATTGATTATTTTTGCTGTGAAAATTTAGCAGCTAGACAACTAAATTTCGAGAAGTTTCATTTTGAAATAGCATTCAAAAAGTTCAAAATATCCAAGACCTTTCATAATGTCTTATTAAAATAACGAACATTTCTAGTACATATTAGTGTCTACGTCTGTGTGCATTATACTACATGAAATAAAAGCATAGCCATTTGCAGGCATACCACCTTACATGTCAAAAAAGATAGTATTATACAAATCTAGATAAAAACTTCTCTGTAATTTATGCCTTAACAATAAGCACAGCTCTATTGCATTACTAACAGGTGGTCTAACAACACAGGACATTCACTAAGACTGAAAATCATTAGTCAGTTTTGAAAAAAAAAAGGTGCTGAAGAGTTCAGTTGCAGTCCTGGAGTGGCTTTTTTGTATTATTTGTTTTTAAACTACATGGGTGAATCTGTGTATTTGGTGAGGCTAAAATTACTGTTGTGACGTAGAATTACTATATAAATAGCATCATCGGCTAACCAAATTTATTCATTTTGTTATGCAGTGTCTCAAAAGGAAAGGTTCAAATACAGGTTTCTCCAGATGAGCATTTAGGACAGTCTTGTCCGTTCTCATTTAATGAATCTTGAAAAACAAGAGTTTACGTTTAAGAGGAGGATGGTGAGTGCTATAACATTGTGTTTGAGGCAGGACCTCCAGCAAACAGATTTCTAATACTCACTATCCCTTCCAGTCAAACATTTACATAAAAAAGCAGCAATGAAAACATTGAAAGGAAGAAAGTAACACCTTGGGTATAAGCTAGAGGGATGAGCATATTGGAGGGAAAGTGGATAACTGTGAATGACATGAAAACTGCTGAGGAACAGAAATCACACCATTTAAATCCAATTGAAAGAACAGTAATTCTACTAGAAGCACTTGAAACTTTCTTCTTGTTTCCCAAGAAAGGTCTGATATGGTTTCTACATAACCCTCTATAGAGAATTGGTTATGTAGTCATTTGGATTTGAGACTTTATTCAAGAAATAGACTTTATTAACATTCATAATCATTTTATCTTGATCATTTTCATTAACAATGCATAGTACTACAAGAAGAAAGAAAAAAAATTATTAGCCCTTATCTGCCTCAATTGTTAAGCAGCGACCTCTTTAAACCTTATGTTTAATGGCTTAGGGTAGCCTCTGGAAGGTCTTTACCTTTTTTTTGAAAGTTTTTAGCTCTTAAGTGTACATAAGGAATAGCAGTCATGGGGAAAGCTTAGGACTACCAAACTTAAAAACAAAGGCTGAGGTATTAGTATACCTGGGTGCATGGACTCAACTACGAGTGCCTCATAGCGGACCCAGTTTCTTCAGCTTTCAAAGACACCACTGGTTTTACTGAATTTAAAAGTCATGTTGCATACATCACTTTATTAAATGGGGTTCATTACTAAACTCATTATAAAATTCAAAAGATGGATTTTATACAACTTTCTAATTCCTTTTTACCACAACCTTATGTTTTAATTCTTCGTTTGAGGTTTATAATTCTGTGATGCTATTTCTATTAACTTGTAAGGAACATAAAACACGACCTATTCTCATAAAGCACTCTCCAACTACTTGAATACCAGCAATAACTGCCTTATAGTCAGATAACAAAAATGTGTGGTTTTTTCCCATCTTTGAGCCGTACTGGACA
Source organism: Limosa lapponica baueri (assembly GCA_002844005.1). Lineage (NCBI taxonomy): Eukaryota > Metazoa > Chordata > Aves > Charadriiformes > Scolopacidae > Limosa > Limosa lapponica. The sequence goes on from KZ506475.1 coordinate 73,964, forward strand.
CGTGGTATTGCATACAATTCAGCAAGTATAATTACAGCAAGAGAGCTGTAAAAATTTAGAGGTGACTGTTTACTGGAAACAAGTGAGAAGACAATTACCAGCAAATGAATACATATATCCATGGATTCTCATTTCCCTGCAATACAGTTAGAAGGCTGTCCTGGTTCCTGCGGGGATAGGGTTAATCCTCCCCAGGATCTAGCAGGGACAGAGGCATTCCATACCATGTGATCCATGCCCAGGCTATAGCCGGCAGCTGGCCAGGGGAGGGGGCAGGAAGTCACTGCTTGGAAGTGGGCTGGGGCACCCTGGTCAGGTCGGTGACCAGTGATGTCGTAATTGTGTTTGTACATTCCTCTGTCAGTGTTATTATTGTTGTTTCTGTTGTTCCCTTTTCTGTCCTGTTTAACTGCCTTTGTCCCAACCCACGACTTCCTTCGTTTTCATCGATTCTCCCCTCACGGCCCTGACGGGAGGGGCCGAGTGAGTGGCTGCCACGTGGTTCTTCGTTGCTGTCTGAGGCTAAACCTCGACAAAGACTTAAATGTTAATAGCTGAATATCTTGAACCAACTTACCAATTTCCACTGGGAGATGGTTGATTTGATTTTTTGACAATTCCAGTACTCTCAGATTTTGAAATAATGCAATGTAGGCTGGAATGGTTTTTATCAATGTATTGTACACATGCCATTCTTTCAGATAGATCTGTTCTTTCAGAGAATCTGGGAATTCCTGTAAATGGAACAAAAGCAGGTAAATAGAAAGCATGAAGTTGGAATTTTGTTCTACTGTGTTTCTAGATACAGGGGGAGAAACTTCCACAGCCAAACCTCAACACTTTGCCTTGATTATCTTGGTGTATGTAGAACAACAGTTTGCCAAACCCTCAAAGGAGCTGTTTACTTTTGAAGAGCATTGCAGCTGTCTGTCACTACATATTAATTTTTTAACTGTTAGTGCAATCGTTTTGCTCTAAAATAAACATATCTGAAGCACTTAAACTGTTTGGTGTCTTCCATATTATGTCCTTTTTCCAGCTGGAGGACTTTTTATAAAAAACACATCTCAGTGTTCACACATCAAGATACAGTAAAATGCAACACAGAACAGAAGAGCAGGTATATGAAGAATATCTAAATAAGTTTTGCAAAAAAAAAAAAAAGAAAACAGAAATGTTTGACTATGTTCCTAATACCTGCTGATGTTTCAAAATTTGTTTGCTGTAATAAGTAATTTAGGAAGAAAATTTTGCTGCAGCTAAAATAGATATGTGCTTGCTATAGGTTAAGCTACAATAGGTATGTGCTTGCTACGTGGTTGGAAAATGGATAGTGTTAGATAAAGTATCAGACAGAAACAACAGTGGAAAGTACCAAACCGTTGCAAAACAAAGGATGGTGTGGTTAGCTAAGATAACCGCAGAGGTGTCAATCATGTAAAGAATGGAAAAGCCACAAGAAGAACATGGTGATGAAGACTTTGAGCCTTCCTCCGATGACCACCAGGAAGACCCCTGAGGAAGCATTGCGCCTGTGCCACTAGGAGGGGGGAGGCATGTTTGGGGGTGGGTTACATTCCGAGAACTCATTGACTATGTAAATCATTTTATGAGAAAAACCATGAATATGCATGAATAATAGGGGATAAAAGCAAGCATATGTAAGAAAAGAGTTGAGCCACAGGAGGAGAAATCCCCTATGTAGCTCCCAGCACTGTAATAAATATTCTTTGCTCCACAGACTTTGTCCCTGACTAAAATTTGATACAGTGAGCGCGTTTCTCACATTTGCCAAGATGGAATACAGTCCAAGGAACAGAAACATTTCAGATAGGATGTATAAATATCACCTTTTCAAAGTATTTTTTCAAATAAGTGACTTAACTTCCTAAAGATATTCCAGCAATGTTTGAAAATTTTTACTAAACTTTAGGAATAAAAATACTCAATTTTTAAATCAGTCCATAATTGCAATTAATTCTTGCTTTAGCCATGCAGAATCTTTTTCTTTAAGAATTCTAGTATTGTTCCAAATACTCAGCAAATAAATTTGCTTCTAAGTCATTCTCAGGCTATTCTATTTGTCCAAAGTCTCCTATGTATAACAGTTACTGAAACTAAAAGTTATTAAATTCTTACAAAATTACTTTAGTTAATTAGTATTCAGATGTATTTGTTTGAATTATGACATCAAATTCCTTGAACTTGAAACAGACAAAAATCAATTCATAAAGTTGAAGGTCAGATGATTTAAACTCCACTTTCTTAAGCAGCACATAATCTACCAGTCTGTCCTGGGTTTTATATCACTGTGCATTGGTAACACCTGGAATAAATAAACTGGATGAGATGCTGTCACTGTCTTTGCTTCATAAGAGATGTAAGAGTTTCAGCCCTCAGTTCCTTTACAACTTCAAAGTTTGTTTCCTCTGCATGAAGAATACGACACAGTAGGAATTACTGTTTTTTATACAGAGGACATGGTCCACTTTTTTTATCCTTTTAGATTTCGTAGGTCCCCCAAGACATTAACAAGAGTAATGCATTTTAATTGTTTTTTATTAATTCTGAACTTTTGAACTAGGAATAGTGCTATTTAACTCTTAGCTAAATTAAAACATCTAATCTAATTGTAATGAAAGATATACTGGACTTTTGATCATAAACTGTTCTTTCCTTGGTTGTTGCTGACTCTAATTTCAATTATTTTCAAATTTACACATGCAGGCACTTAGCTTATATATGTAGTTCTGCCTTGTTACCTGCCCTTCCATATCCAATATGGATCTTTTCATATCTTGCTTTATTTTCCTACTCAGTGTGTGTTGCATTGTGATCCATCTTCTGTCTTTGTCAGTTTATGGCAGTTAAAAAATAAAATGCCTGAAATGCCTCAAGGCTGGCAATGAGGAATCTCTCCAAATTTCTGGAGTGGGCTTCCACTCCACCACCTTCAGGATTGCACATTTTTCTGCAGCAAAATAAAAAAATAAATATCAACTGCAAATTCAATTAGTATTATCTTTCTCACCTGTACAAAATTGAAAATGCTGCACATAGGGGATAACGTTTAGCTGGAGCATCACAGATGCCACTGTAGGGAAGAACCCTGACTCACAGAGGAAGTCAATGCAGAATAGTCATACTGGAGGGAAAAAGAGGTCTAGGTAACAGATACCTTTTGCCACTGTATTTCTCCACAGCCCAAGTCTGTCTATGTCTTTCTACTGACCTACTGGTTTTTTGCACCTTGTCACAACAGACCATCTCCAGCTCCTTACCAGCAGATACAAGAAGGAGCAAAGGGGAATGCTTGCCCTTCTGAAACCAACAGCCTTGCTCTTCTCCCAAACTGAAGGGGGTATCTCACAAACTTCTCCATGATACATTGAAAACAGTGCAGCACATAAAGCACTCTCTTAGATTAAGATCAAACCCCATCATAATTTTAGAATAATTAAGCCAAAATATTTTTTAAATTATTTACTATTATTAAAGTGGAAAAGATTTTTTTTAATCTTTATTTCTGTATTAAAAGTGAAGCACCAAGAAATTCTTGTGTGACAACCAAAATAAATTCAGACAAGACTTCAAAAGAATGGAAGGAGGTGCCATTCTTCTATCAATTGCCCTGACTGACTTTTCTTTCTTGAAATTATTTATTTATATTTTATAATCTTGTTTACAATTTTCAGTTTGTCCTGGCTTGAGGTAGAACAGAACCGTCTTCCTTATCAGTAATTTTATTTCTTAGCTAAGCTTCTTCTAACTCTCTGAAATTAACAGCATATTGTGCAGAAAACTGTTCGTTCTCAGACTTATTGCTATAACAACCGAGGTCAGCTAACTTCATTATTTGCTCCACCGGAGGGTCAGAAACAGAAGAGTGTGGGGAGTCACATCTGCAGGGAGGAGCAGACAGGACAAGTGACCAAAAACTGACAAACAGGGTATTTCATCCCATCTGCCCCATGCGCAGTATAAAAGCTGAGGGATCAAAGGGTCAGTGTTTCTTCAATGCCTGAGTTCCAAGGAGGACCCTGTCTGTACATTGGCCTTTGATCCCAACCCATGCGTTCCTGACTGCAGAGCTGGAATCCAGTTCCCATCTGTCACTGAGTTCAGTCTGGGACTTTGCCGGTGCCTGCCAGCGATGTCATCCTGGGATCTTGATATGGTTTTGTATATACTTTATCTATTTCATCTTTTTCTTTTTATTTTATTATTAATATTTTATTACAGTAGTTTTGTTCCTTCTGAACTCGTAGATGTCTTTATTTCTCCTCTGCCTCTCCTTGGAGCAAGAGGTGAGGGAGAGCATCAGTCGTCCGTCATTGGTCAATCTGGCACAAACCACCACACAAATATAAGTTTACAAATACTTCGCTATAGTGTGTTTTATTGGCATTCTCCATCTTACAATACATTTATTTGTGTTGCTGAAACATAAATTGATGTGATATTTTACTTCATTTACAAACTACATAGGGGTGGGAACTGAAATTTGCACAAGATTTACATTTGCTTTATTCTCCAGTTCCCTTGTGTTCTTTTGTAATCTTCTGCTGCCAAGCTAAAGCTGGCAGCCTGCTGATAAATTGGTCCACAAAGACTGACGCTTGGAGGATAGCCAGTGTTTTGCCTTTAACAGCAAAACAATACCTCAGACTCCCTTGATTTTGAGAGGGAGGAAAAAAAAAAGAAAAGGGTATTAAAAGGAAATAAATAGCAAACCTACAACCATTGCTGATTGACTATACTATTTCTAATTAGGAGATAATTTACTTGCTAGACATGAGCCTGAACTAGAAGTGTGAAACTTCTGAGAAGTTTCAATTTTGTTTCCTTTCCAGCTCTGTAGTTTTATCTGTTATGGGCCAACCCAAAACCTTGGATCCAAATCTCCCTCATCTTTGAGAAAGTTTGGAGCTAATTCTAACTATTCCAAACTAATATGTCTCAGGGACATGCATATTACCTGACTGGGTAAGGAATATTATAGTTTTTTGGGGGAAAAAGATCTTGAAGTAAATAAGCACAAGAAGATTTTCTCTATCCATTCAATACAGCAATTCTACTTGACCCTTTGTGGCAAATAAATACCTTACTCTCATTAACAGCTGAGAGTAACAAATGGAAACTTTTTGCTCTCTGTGAAAATAAATAGTATGTTAGATGATAAAACTGGGAGAATAAATACAAATGTAGTAGTCAGTTTGCTGCCTTTTTCTATGAAGAAATGACATGCAAGAAGGTCATGATTTACAAGTAAAGAATTTGACCATCGGTCATTCATTTACTTGTTGTGCGCATTTGACACTAAAGTTATTTAAAGCAGGTATTCATCCAGATCCTCTGCTTAGGTAAAGCAACACAGCCAAGAACAGTCCTGCTCTGTATTCAAGTGAACATCATCACCTTTCCTTTACCAATATTGATAACACAGATTCAAAAATTTGTTTTTCCTGAATATTTTCTGAAAATAATTTAAAATATACTGATCCACTAGAGAATAAACATTCATTAGCTAGGAGCAGAAAGTAAACCCTAGGAGGGGAAAAACAGACTTAAAGTAAATTCATTGAAAAATTCATATGAATATTCATGGCATTATTTTGCCACAGTTTTCATTTTGTTCTAATAGCAGTGCTATTTCTCTGAAGAACTAATTTAATTCAGTGGATACATGTTTACATGTACAAAGGATCTCAATTAAGTGTTTCATCAACTCTTTATTATTCCCTCCTAGGCAGCTGATTCAAACACACAATTCAAGGGGCCAAAGTCCTTATATAGCTCCTTGCTATATAAGCAAGGTGGGTTTGCCTGGAAAACTTTCAGATAAATAAGTTTATCTGAAACATACCTTGGGAACTTCAAATTAATTGTGGACCAGTACACCATTCTTGTGCCGCAAAGTCCCAAACATTTTGCAAACACAGGAGAGTTTAGGACACTTGCTGCTGGGGTAGTACAACTGGATTCTGCCCATTTTTTACAAAGAGAAGAGAAAAGCCTGTCTGATGCATTCACAACATCAAATAGTAAGACTACCCCATTTGTTATTGTAAGGCCTTTTCCTTCCTTAATAGAAATATTAATTCATTACTGCTCCTAGCTGGCAGAAATGCATCACACAGGGAGGTAGACACTTGAGTCATAAATGTTTAGTTGGTATGTAAAAGACAAAGCAAGGACCACTGAACCTTAAGGATATTGTCACACAGCCTCTCCAGGTGGAGCTCTGACAGACAAGGCTAAAACTATCTCATCACTGCAGTTACCAATCACTGTCCACAACCAGAAGCTAACCATCCTGGGCAGGCAGAGCCAAACAAGTACACAAGTTACAGGATGACTTTCAGATTCAGAGGGACTCGCTGAGTATATGTTCTTCAAGCATAAAGGCTTGATACTAAGCCTACTTACAGCATTGTAGTTCAGAAGATTTCTATTCAGTTAGTGTGACCATGCTGTTAGAAAACCATTGTGACTTGAGATCTGTAGAGGCTCAAACTGCATATCTCAAAAAATTAGCTTAAAACTAAATGTTAACTATGGATCTGCATAAAGAGAATACAATTCCTTGAAATTCATATACTGTAAAATCAAGACCTTCTCTTCTAAACTAGTACTCTGTGCCGATTTGTCTAAACTAATATTCATTGTATGAGCTTTATCTTTCCTAAGATATGTTAAAATAATTACTTTACAAGTACAAGGAACATTGGGTCTCCACCTAATGAAAATACATTATCATTTCAACAACATTTGAGAGGTGGGAAAAAAGTGGCACAGAGGTACTAAAGGAAGGAATTCCTATTAGGAATTCAAAATGTGTGATCTGCTCTGATTTTCTTCCTTACAAAGGTTCTCAGAAGGGGATACGAGATGATTTTCAAAAGAGCACTATCCAGGGGATTTTCAAAATAATTGTCCAAGCTATCCCACTATATGATGGAGTGTTTTACAAAGCCCATTTTTAACCTCGTACTTAACAATGAAGAATCAGTGAGCCAGATTCACGGTTATACTGTATAGATATGGAGCATGAGACCATAGACAGCCTAGGCACTGACTAGTGCCCGGCGCAAGCTACCATTCTACTTGACTGCGACATTGAGAATAACACCTTAGTTGATTTGTGGGCACAGCTCATTTGCTGCTGAAGTTTCCAGTAAGAGCCCTTACACTGAGATGTATGGGAAGAATGTAGTAAAGCCACTTGCTCTGGTCTTCAAAATCCTTATGCAGGGGATTACTTCTCGGTGAGACTTAAATTCACAGCATCCATAAAGAGAACCGACACAGCCCAGAAGCAAGCTCAGTTCTCAAAATTAAATCTGTAAGTCATACCAGCAACCTACTTGGATTTAGCTATCAACTGTCTAGAGGATGTATTACTGCTTCATTGATGAGAGGAAAGGGGAAACATAATGGAAACACTTATCAGCTAAAAGCCAGTGAGACAGAGGATTCAGCAGCTCGCTCCCAAATGGACACTTTACAGGTCTGTGCTGTTTGCTGCTGCCAACTGTAAGTGACCAGCCAACAGCAAACCTGGGCTGTGTTTGTTACAGCAAAGGTGGTTATGTGCCTGTAAAACTGCACAGGCAATCCCAGCTCTGACTTCTCCTAGTGTTTGAGTGCTCAATCTTCCAAATGTTCAATTTGTAGATCCATTTGTGTGCAAATCACATTACAAAACCAAAACCACAATTAATACCACAGCTCCCAGCTACATGACATACTGGCATTTCTGAGAAAACTGTCACATGTTCATAAATCTTTTCACATGCAAATTGCCAGTCTGTGCAGCTTTGGTTGTATAGTCTGCAAATTCATTTTGCCTAAGTGCATCTTTTAGTGAGAGAGTAATAGGGCAGAATGTCACATCTGATTCTGTCTTTGGTTAAGAAGGAGTAGTTGAGATCCAAAAAAGCAAAATAAGTGGTAAGATTTGTATAACCAATGTAATTTTTACAAAATTCTGGTAAGAAGGGGAAATATAATTCTTTCATAACTTTGTCAAGTGTATTTTCATATTTTTTAAATAATTTTCAGCTCTCAGAGACTGGCAATGTTATTTGATTTTGAAGGAGCATTGATCTTCTCTAAATGTAGCAGCTTTGATTTTATCTTTGTCTGCAGACACCTGAACTATGCCACAGTATCTTGTCGAAACAGGAAGCATGCTTCGTCCAGGCTGGACCTGGACAAGGGGGCACAGTGGTTGTGTGATATGGCCACAGTGAGCATATGGTAAGGAGACAGAATCAAAGCACATGGTGGTTAATAGTGTCCTGCTCAAGGTGGCTTAGTGTACATAACAGTACACCAATATTTCTTAAATGAGATCTTTCAGCATGTCAAATTGAAATGAAGTGCTCTGGAAAACTGAACAGATTATGTATGTTTGATTTTATCCCCTAACATAAAACCTTGTCTATGGTGACAAAACGAAATATTAATGGTTTGGCAAAAGATAATAAGTAACAGAAAAGTTTTGTTAAGGAGCTCTCTGTTCCCTGATGCACTGAAAATATTTGCAGTTGCTACTGTATCAGTGTCTAGCAGTGTCTAAGGAGCTGTAATATCTCCTTTTTTTTTTTCCTCCTAATGTACTACCACACAGGAAAGTGTGCAGTATAAGACTACACAGCTTTAACATACTTTTCAATATCCAAGGTTCTTGAAAGATGAGACATGATAGCTCTCCAGCAACCAATCCAACTGCATGAACGATTGGCATCACTTGAAGAAATAATCTTCTTACTAGAGATGGATGGGAACCAGGGTTTTCTATTTTCTAGAAATTTTGTCTATTTTGTATTTATTCAGAAAAGATCTAAAGCCAAAACAAAAACACCCGAAAGCTGAAAAAGGAAGCGCCTTCATATTCAAGATCAAATCTGGGACAAAGGTACATTTTCTGTCAATAAAATGAATTGTTTTAGTAAAATTAAGGCACTTTATCGATTGACTTTTTAACTTGCATTTTTTTAATGGAAAATCTCAAAATTATGTTTCAGATTTATAAACTACACAAAAGTAAAAATTTGATTTTTACTTTCTAATTAATGAAGTAGTGCATCTCCAAAATACCTTTCAGTCAAAGCTTTAACAGTTCTAGAAACCTTCAGACCAACTCTGATCCACCTTTTGCTGAATTTCAAAATAGCATTTATTCCGAGTTTACTTCCAAACTGATATTTCACATCAAACATAACTGCAAGTAAAAAGTGCTTTTTTCAGCAAGACCATTGTGGATTGATGTTAACATTTGACTTGAGCAGAGCTTGAGTAAAAAGTTATCACACCATTAAAGCAAGAAGACATATCTCTAAGTAGTAGAAGACATCAACAAGCCAACAAAGATTAATATTATTTTCATCTCTTTCCATCCATTGGGGAATTTTAGAGAAAGATACCTTATTGCAATATGATTGCTTATACCAAAATTTTTGAGGGGGCTAAATTACATGTATCAGTAGAGAATTTAAAATAAGCATATTTGAAAACTAAACCAGTAGATCAGGGTAAGATAGGAAATGCTTTTGTCACTGCTAATACTGTGAAAAAGCACCAACTTCATATGTATTGGCAAAAGAAAAGAGTTTTGGGGAATTAAAAGTTACAGTGCTATGCTACCCAAACTCTTTAATAATAGGAACATATTTTCCATTATATTTACCATCCATTGCTCTCCAGAAAGCTGAAAAATAAACTTGTTTTTTTCCTTATTTTCTTCATCTGACAAAGCATGCCTCTTCTGGAGCTGAGGAGTCTTTCTGTAAGTGTCCAAGATCTTCTCATCGGTGTCTACAAAGCCATTCTTGAGGTATTTTGATTGAGGGATGCCTTTCTTCCGGCACTCTAGTATGAAATTCCATTCCTGCTTTATCCTGAAATAGTGCCAAAAAAGTTTTATGTGACTCAGCTGAAACAGCATGGCAAGTAAGTCTTAAAGCTTGATCTTTGTTGGCACAAGTACTTAACAAAATATAATTATGAAGCTAATGTACTGAACATTTCCAAAGGGGAAAAAAAAAAAAAAGGCATTCCTGGAGTTATGCTTAGATTTTCTAGACTTACACATAGATTTCATTTAGTGACTATAAAACAGTGACACCCAGGGAATAACAGTAAAGTGGAAACCAAGTACACTGTAATAGAAAACAGCATGTATGATGCCCTTTATTTCAATGGAGTAGAAAACATTCACAGAATAAGTTATATGTATAAACAAAAACAAGGACCTGGTGATATATGCAAAATTTTTCATTTGGACAAATGTCATTTCGAAAGTAAAAAGTTAGAAACATTCAGAAAGTGGAGGTAAGGGTCAAAGTCACCACATGCCAACTAATTTCACATTCAGTTTCAATCTAACTTTAGGCTCACCTTCAGGGCAAACTCCTACCCTTATAACTTCAGGTACAAATTCAATTTGATATAATTAAGTATTGCTAAAATCATGTGCTTTAATTTAAGAGACATGTATTTTGCCTTCGTTAATTAAGGCACAGGTTGATTGACCACCAGCACTGAAGAAAGCCTTCCTTATAACAAAATAGGACTCTGCAGAGCCCCTTGCATCATAAATCTGATCTCCTGCTTTGAATGCTAGATTTTTGTGGGTTTGTGTGATCTCCACCCTCTGGCAGAAATTTTAAACTAAAAGACTTGAAGAAAACTGACAAGTGAAGAAGAGCACAAAGTTCAGGATAATATGCCCCCTGAAGAAAGTCAAAAATGGCATGTCCTAGGACGAGAATCAGGTCCAAGTTTGTAAAGTTCAAGTAGTAAGTAACAAAACCTGTACATTATTCCTAGATAAGCATGAATAGTCCCTAAAAAGCTAAGATATTAAAGCAATGGCACATGAAACTGAATGTCTGCTTTTAAGTCACATACACGAAATCAGTCACAACTTGGGTACAAGAAGTATCTTCCAGGCTTGGTGTCAAAGTAAGTAATTGTTGGACGCTCATAGTAAGGTATGGGATAGAAACTGCAGGGCAGAGTTTATTTATGGGAATATGATACCACAAATTAAAAGTCATATTTGACTCCATGCTATCAAAATAAATCACTAGGCATCAAAACTGCATGCCTAAGTAGGAAAGGTATTACTGAGACAGCTCTAAGCTGCCCAGCACAAATTACAGCACTTACTAAAACCCTAAGGGATGTTAGAAACAAAAGCAGAGAGTACAACAACAACAGCAAGACTTCAGCTATCTCCATACACACAGCACACCGACACGCTGCAGACAATATACAAGTTTGGAAATTATGTATGACTTTATCAGAGCAGCTAGCCTGAGAGACCACAAGAAGCCCTGATTTCGTTTCAAAGAGCAGCACACTATACATGGGCCATCAGAGAATTACAGAAAGCTCCTTCTGTAATAATTACTGCAATGTTTTCCCATGCAACATTTTTGTAAAGAGAAAATAAGGAAGAATATTTTCTACAAATATTTCAGAAATGAGCTTCATATAACAGTGAGTACAGCTCACTAGGTAAAGTGCTGGCAGACTACATGAAAACAGCACAACATCAGAGTAAGTTCATTCTAATGAAGCCACTGGAAGGATCTCTTTCTCCCCTCATTTCCAAAAATAGAAAGATAAAAAAAGATAAAATGGCACTTAGAAATTAGAAGGCAGTATAACCTCTTATAAATTAAATGTAAAAACACCAAAAAAAAAAGCAAGTGAAGTCACTTATTGTAGGTGTACAAATGAATAGGAAAAGGATTTCTAGCATATCAGAAGCAGAAGAGCTCTGAGAGAGACATTGGGAGCAATAACTTATCAAGGTATGAAAGGACCAGTGAAGGAATAGTTAAAGAAGCTATTGAGAGCTGCAGAAAATTACTCATCCTTGGCTTCATTTCAGTTTTCATTAGAGAGATCAGTATGCTTTTTACAAGTAGGCATCTGGAGGACTTTCTGAGATTTGAAGTGTCAATAGAAGAGGCTTCAGAATGAATTATTTTTTTTTTTTTTTTGAAGTAAATCTCATGGTTTCTCTCAGTGTCTAATTGTGAACTGGTTTGTACCACAGCATTTTGATGAGTAGATCAGTTAGGAAGATGAGTAGATCAGTTAGGAAGAAAAATACTGGACAGGTAGAAAACATGTCCAGCAACATGCTTAGCTCAAGGAGTCCCTAGAGGGGTACTGGCACTGCCGGTACAGTCAAGGAAGAGTCCACCACGAACGCATAACATCTCAAAATCTTTTCTGAAGCTAATTGATATAACAAAGACAAGAAAATAGGTTAGAGCAGACACAGCTCCTTAGCCCATTTTGTGATCCTTCAACATTCTGCATCTGATACTTCTGGTACAGAGGGAGAGACACTCAAGTACCTGATCTCTAGCCTTACCAAACGGTATCCCCTCCAGCTGCAGTCTGGAAGTGCTCAGATAACAGAATTTTCCATACCAGCAGACATGTAACACCTCTTTCAGATGCTTTGATATGTGAGCCAATTCAATTTTTAGTGTTGATCTTGCTTATTCAATCTGTCATTTAAACGCCAAAGACTACCAGCACAACAGAAGGCAGACAATGCAATAACAAAAGATCACTAGGAAAAACTAGAAAATAACACTTTCATATACTATAAGAAAAATAAACAGACCCAAACCGCCTACTCATCCTTTTTCCAAAACTCATCTACCAGTAAGCGTAGCTAATTATCTATAAAAGCTCTGTCTTACTGCAGGTGGGAGGTAAAGTGGGCAAGGAAAAAAAAAAAAAAAAGTGAACTGAATCCCCAAGGAAGAGAACAGCAAAAGGATCTGAAACATTAAAAAGCAGGAACTGAAAAGGACTAAAACCCTGACATTACTTTTTTTCTAAAATCTTCTAAATAATCCTAGCTTTACTTACCACTGCTGTACTGCTCTTTCTCACATCCTCCTCCAGTCCTCCATATACAGCTTTTCTGACCCTCTGTGAAGCTTAACTCTGCATTACTGCTCTCTCATTTCCATGGAAATCCTTCATTTTCTACCAAAGTAATAAACATTTCATCTCAGAGCATAATTCAATGCACTGAAAAAGCTTGCCTCCAAGATGCTTTATTGTGTACATTGCTCTTCATTTAAGCAAAAAAATGACTGACCTGTTCCTCGTAGTATAAATTCTAAGAATGTTAGAAACTTAAAAAACAGAAAGAAGAGGTCAAAAAGTCTGTCAATAAAAGTAAGGCACTGAGCTGCTCTACTACACCTCAGTGCTGGTTCTGTCAGGTAGACTCCAGGAACACAAGGGCAGAGGGCTCACATCTAAAATTTTACTCTCTCAGAACAAGGAATATAGAAAATGGCAAGAAGATGAAAGAATAAACTGTCCTCTGACACCTTACTGACAACATGCTTAAAAATCTCAGGAGGTCACAACATATTTTTAGCCAAATAAAACAAAATGCACATAATAAAAACTGCTGTTAACCAAATCAGTCAGTGAAATATTGACCTCAGAAGAAAGATAGGCAATAAAATTAAACCTTTAGGAATTCAACGTGGATGTCATGCAGTGATGTGTAAATCCTGTGTAAAATTTCTTCTTTACTCAGACATTAACTGATAGCAACGTGTTCATAAAGCTTTTAAAGAATGCTCAGTTATGATCACCAGGCTAATTACTGTATACAAGCCCATTTTGAAAAAATGGACAGTGAATTAATAATGGAGCAACAAACATGCATAATTTTGTACAGTACATCTCAGAATGAAAACATGATATATCCAAAGGGCAGAGGATCTAACAATTTATAACCCCTGTTTGTACCCTTTGTGTACACATTAACCAAATGAATCAACTTGAGCCTTCCTGGCCTGGAGGTGTGACTTACATCAAGCTGGTATGTAACATTAAGCAAAGATTGCAAAGCTGTAATTTACAGGTTACATTTGAGATCAAACCAAAATTGAGATGACGGTACTTCTTAAAGGTTCTTTATGAAAATAAAGACCATTTTAAGCCTTCCTTTGCTAACAGTGCTTAAATAAAATAGAATTGCTTATTGCTGAATATGGAATTATGAATAGAATTGCTATTTGTTGAATATGGAGGCTATTGCATGAATCTTCAGAAAAGACAGGAAAGGCATTGAAACCAAAATGACAAACAGAAAAAAAATTATCCACAATAATAGAATCACCCTTTAAATATGCTAATATAGAGAAATTAAATTTCTCATCTTGGCACTTTAAAGGCTCCTGATATTCCTGGAACACATTTTCACATATGACAAATAAATCAGTTAGTTTCAAAATCACAGCCTTCCTGAAGGTTGTGTCTTTTTATAACTATTCAGCAGTTACGTATTTTGATCTTCCTCTAGAGCTTGATCAAACAGTGGCAGTCAAATTAAAGAAACAACTACCATTTTCAATAGTCAAAAAGAGTGTGTTACTCAAGTCAAGCCTAATTTAGGTGGGAGTATGAGCACAAAAAAATATTTTTTTCTGGAGATGGGACCCAGATGAAGTCTAAGGTTCCAAGTCAGCGAACTACTCCAGTATTTCCATTTCAATCATGCAAGTCCTCCAACTAATTTTTAAAAAGGCTGATTTCATGCTGTTTATGTTTGTCAAAAAAAAAAGTTATGTTTCATACCTTTACGCTTGTAAAACAAAAAAATATCTGTCATTAAAGCAGACTGCAAATGGTATAGAGGAAAGGTTAATTCTGGCAAGCTATTTCCCAATACATTGCTGTTTTTCAGTGAGCTTTCATGACAATACACTGTAGATGTGAAACAGGATTAGCAGGAAAATGGAATATTCAAGTATTTCCATTTTGGTTAGTGCTGAACTTGTCTTAACATAATCATTTCCAAACGTTACTTCACTATTGGAGTATATCTGCAACAAAGAGATTTAACAACGTACAATTAATTTTTTTTTATTATAAATATTTCCTTTTGAGGATATGGGAGTTCCTTGCTTGGCATTTTGGATTCTCCAGCAAAATCATTTTGCATTGGTGAGTATTTCAGAGCCATTTTAGTAAATGAGGAGTAGCTGGGTTTCTTTGAATGATTCTTCCTTCTGCAGTAACTAACTGCTCAATGTCCGATAATCAAGCCTTGAGGAAAAGCTATGCTTTTAGGTAAAGAAAGGAAGTTTCATTAGATGGCACTGTTTGATCTAAATCAGGGTGGAAGAAATAGCCAGGGCATTACATGGTGACACCAGTTTAGTACTCCTGGGTGATGGGGATGTCTAAATCAGAATGACTAGCCACACATTAAATAATCCTATGGAATTCTTATAAGAGCAGTAGAGCTAAACTGGAGCTCAGGCCAGACTGATATTCCTGATGGACGAGTAACATTTGCTTCAAATTCAATTGGATTGATTTAATTTCAGTCCCTCTGCCGGGGTCTTCCATGGGTTGTAAAGGATTGTGGCTGAATAGCAGCTTTTATCTTTCAAGCCATTTACGTGCATTATATTAGATGCAAGGTCTGTATGCACAAGTGCCTAAGAACAAAAGCAAATAGCATAAGTGGTTATTAGTGCTGCAGATCTACTCCCAACTTATTGCTTATAAATTGTGTTTGGGAATAGGGACTCCCAGCTTAAGTCTGTCTTGCTTAGAAAAGTTTCTGTATTGGGTAATGAGTGGGGAAATAAAGATAAACATCGCAAATAAAATCTTAGTTCAGGTACAAGTAGAGTTATAACACTTAAGTTTGGCAGAGAGATAGAGACAAATCTATTTTATTAAACAAACATAGAACCTCTTAGGGAAAAAAGTCACTGTCTGCCTGTAAAGTGAAAGTTCTCTTTTGATTTTTAACATTGAAGAAGTGCATAGCTCAGAAAAATAATACATGCACACTACATGCACATTTATGTAGCCAGACCTTGAGAGGAAATTCCTGAAAAAGAGACACTGAAAGAGGTGGCTGAACAAACTGTTATCTTTGCTGCATGTTTCATTGGTGGACAGGGGATGCTGTGCTGCTTTACAGCAAAGATTTAGATAGCTAATCTGGGCAAACAGCTCTGGCATTTCCTCGCTTGAATGCTTAATTTGTCAGCCTTCAATTTTTACCTTATCTGCATTTCACACAGAAGACAAACATGTTGCAATCCTTCAAAAAAAAAAAAATCTAACTGTAAATGCTCACTCTTGTTCCTTTTTCAAAAAAATAACAAGTCGAAAGTAAAAAGTAATTAGGAAAATCATCATACCACATCAAATTAGTCTGACAGCATTCAGGATTCAGGGTACAATATAAGATTGTTCAGCACTACCACAATCTAAAAGACGAAATATAAAACAGTGCTATAAACACAAACTTCTTTCCATAATACAGACTTTCATAAAGATCTGGATAACCACAGAACAGTGCACATTTTTTGTAATGCTTCATGTTTCATATGCTCTGGGAGATTTAGAATGGGCATGTCTGATGGGATTAAGGACATGAAGTAAATGAAATTACTCCTGCAAAACAGTGTACTGTCTCTTTTTCTTTTATACTCAGTTGCTGGTTTGTATGCGCCGTCCAGAAGTAGGGGTTCCTTAGACTGCTGTGCTTCCACAGTCCCACAAAACCAAAGGGGAAACAAGGACTGAATTAACTCCATCCAAAGTGATCTGGTACCAGTATCTCAGAAAGCCAGATATGACCCTCTCACAATATTCTCAGTAGAATCTTCTCCAGAATCAGTGTTCACTGGCCAGCTTCTTAAACATCTGTTCTAGACCTGTAAATTCCCAAAATCTTTGCAAGACCTCACCATTAATGCAAATACAGTTCAGGCTTTGCATTTATTTGTGAGGTTTTCCTCTTAGAAAACCTTCAGGCAAAAAAGAGAAATATCTTATATGTGACTGCTTACTGACCGCATATGAATTACCTTGCCCAAAGGCAAGCAAAGTTCCCTAGATATTCATTGAGAGCTTTTCCTCAAATAATACATGCTATATTTCACTATATATTATCAGGTCATTTTACATAGCAGCACAGCTGATATGGAACTGCACAATCTCAAGGGCATTAGTGAATTGTAACCATTTTGGAAAAAAAAATAGATTTTGTTTAAAAAAAAAAAAAACTTAAGCAGCCTCAGCAAGCAAGATTTCAAACTCATCTGTTACACGAGTATATTTGCAGAGAAACTCTATTAATTTCAGCCCTACTTGGAAATTCACTCGGGCTACTGGCAAAAGTAAATGTCTAGAATCTTAAATGCTAGAATGCAGTGCTTAATTTGGGAAACTGCCTTCTTTGAATGTAATTAACATTTTGGGTCACAGTCCTTTCTGAAGTGCTTTCTTACTCTGATTTGACAGTAAGTACTGTCACCAATTTCAGTGGATCTACCTGGCAGTGGTAAAATTTTGATATCTAAGTAGAATAACAGAATTTCATCACACACAGAATTCCCTAAAATGCTGAAAATAATTTTTACAGAGAAACATTATTTCTATTAAACATTTAATTATAATTACAATTTTATCTATGCTTTCAAGGTAACAACAAGCAGAATTTTGTCCTATTTTTGGCCCAACCTTTGGAAGCACTGAAAAGCATCTAAGAAATAACTTGAGATCTGACCTTTGGGACCTAAAGCCCAGTGGTCACTGCACACCTCATAAAACAAAGAGGATTTTTCTTTTAACTTAATTTGGCCATTATTCTGTCAGCTTTATCCATTCTATGAGGCCTGCATCATAAGAATGGACATGAACTTTGCCCTTCATTTCAGTAGGTAAAATACTGGTCATTCACGTTCAGGAAACAAAGCTCCTTTATTCCAGGAGCTCTAAAAAAAGTAGGACTAACTGGAAATCAATCTGATTGCATGAAGGCATGCAACAAGACAAAGTACCGGATGCAAATTGCAAGCCAAAGAAAGAAAACAAAAATCCTTTGTGAATGCTGAAAGCGCACTTGGAACCTTCTACTCCTCTGCATCAGATCCCAAATTCTCCAGCTCCAGTTGGTGCAGGAAGATAAAAGAATGACTTTGGATCTCATTAGTTGAAAAGAGCAGAACAGGCAATCAAGCTCCACTTTTTCAGCTGGATGGGTGGTTACAGACAATTAACCACAGGCAGAAACAGCAGGGAGAATGTATTGTTTTTATGGAAAATACAAGCCACAGTAAGAAATAAGGCTTAACGTATGCAACTGATAAAAAACATGAGCTGAAGTTAGCTGCTTCAGAGCACATAACGTTACCCTCTTTCCCTCTTCCATACAGAAGTTCCCCATGCCTGATGCTTCTGGTTTGCTTTTGTACTAGTGAACTCAGAAGTTATCTTCTGCACCGCAGAAAACCAAAACCCAAACAAAACCTGGCAGGGGGATGTTGACATTCAGGTCCACATTGGGAGTGACCTTTCATCAGTTCTGAAGATGACTGCATGTGCCATTAGAAGGCATGGTTTAGTGATGGGTTTTTATCAGAGTTAGGTTGATGGTTGGACTAGATCTCAAAGGTCCCTTCCAACCTAGACAATTCTATGATTCTTTGATACTATAATATTTTTTTTATGAAGAAGGCTGCTGTGGCAGACCAAGAGCCACTATCTGACATAGACAGCAGTAGTCATCTGCTTTATCTGCATTAAAATTGCACAAAGCCACTTCGTAATGCAGTATCTGGGACAGAATAAAGTTTGATTGAGTTTCATACCAACACCTTTCACTTCTCTTTCCAACCATAAAGGCAACACTCACAACAGCAAATTTTTTCTATCCCTCAGCTCATACCAAAAAAAAGCTTATCCTTGCCAGAAAATTTAATCTGAAGGACAAGCTTTCTTTTTTTCCTTTTTTTCTTTTTTTTTGGTTAGGTTTTTAATGTGGGTTTTGGGTAGAGATGGGAGAAACAAAGCTGTGATTGTGGATGTTTTGAAGAGAAAGGTCTTGTAGTAAGGGCAGTCAGACTTTGTATTACCCTGATCTCCTCTTAGCTCAGGTGCTCTGTTGTCAGTGTAGCTGTACTGGCAGTGAGAATCTGTGGGTGGGTGTCTCCTGAGAAGGCCAAAGCACCACATGAAGGTTTAACGAAATTATAGTCTTAAACAAGGGCATTGTTTAACCCTTTGCATTTTATTTTAAAGCAGAAAGTTATTTTTATTACTTTGTTCTCTTCTCAGAGGGGAAAGATGACAAGTCATATGTTTCCAACATTGCCAGCACAGTATAATATTTCACTGTTTCTAATGGGAATGAACATAAAGAAACCACAATATTGCTTAAAGAAACCATAAATTAGGTATAATGAAAACACTAACATGATTAGTGGGTGTAAGTATTATAATCAAGGCTCTCTTTAGTATTTGAACAAGAAAAAAATCCTATGATAATTCTTTCATTCTATCCTCTCTCTCCCATTCAGAACCAACAGTATGTGTACATTTGTTTAATTCCTTTTGTTTCTCCTGCCAACTCAACAAAAAAACTTGAAGTATTTCTTAGTACTGAATTTTATGAGCATGTTTTCATGACTTTCACAATAAAGAACCATACTTTCATACAGCATATAAGGAATAGAAATTTACAAAATATGTTATTTTTCTCTTCATATTAAATCTACACAATAAACAACAAAATACGCTACTAGTAAACCACCATCTACATAGGAAAGAGCAGGGACTAATGAAATACAAGCACAGTTTATGTTGCATTTCTTTTACAATCATCTGAGGAAAAGAGGTGAGAAATCATTGAAATCAAACCCCCAAAATATAAAATTTGAATCATCTGACGATGGATAGTATATGTCAATGTTAGTGGGTAATAATAATGGATTCAGATAAAATGAACAGCAAAAATTTGGCTTACTTCTCCAATGAGCTTTTTTCTAATCTTTCTTTCTCTTTCTTCTGACGTTCTTTGTTCTTCTTAACTCGAGTTTCCCACAGTCCTCTTATGAGAGAAAAGTCAAATATTATCACCTGATGCCCCATACTGTCAACATTAAGCTTCTCCTGCAAGAACAAGCCACCATGAACACTTCAGGAAAAAATAATTAGAAAAATGAGGAACTAAATGATCATGTTTCATTAAAATTATGGGGAAAAAAAAAAACTGAAGTCATAAGAAATATTACACATTGTATGCTTTTGATCTTACCTAATTTGTCTAGGGTTTTGTGCTGGCAGTAGTCAATGTAGCGTACAATTGACTTCTACGTAAAATCTATGGCAACAGCTAAACGTTCAATTTTTTTTTATTCCTCGCAAGTTTCCCTTTCCAAGGTAGACACAGTTGCAAAGAAATACTAATTTGATTAAGTAACACTGATGAAAAGAAATTTAAAATGTTTGTATTTTTACAATTTCTCTAATATTTAAAACAAGAGGTCATAAAGAATTTTTTCATTGTAAATCATGCAAAAGCCCTTCATTTTTGCTTGTCATGTATTGATCTTTACGCACGCAAGCTATCCTGTTCCAGTGGAATATGGGAATTTCCAGTGTTTGCATAAGTAGGTGCTACACAATGAAAACTGACCTAAGGCAAGATGAGGTGAAGGGTCTGTGAGCACATGGTCCCCATTTATTAGTACATGTAGAATTACCTTCCAACAATTGAAGGCTTAGTACCAACGTATTAGGTCCTGTGCAGTTAAGAACTGAGCTGAACTGGACCTTAACTTACCAAGCTTTCCATATTCAGTTAAAACCACAGTAACTTCTTGCAGGAACCTTGCCCCTACTGAAGTCTGTGACAAAGCTCTCATTCCCTTTAGCAGGCATTGTGCTTGAGCGTGACCCAATACGAACACTACCTTCTTTTCACTCGAGGCAAAGACCACACTGTATTATCTTTACTAACTGCTAGAGATGAAGACCTCAGGTTTACATCTTGTGAAACACAGCATGACTGGCACCATGGTTTTCCTTACTAAACTGTAGCGATGATTCAGTACCAACAAAGGAAACAAATAACTTAGTAAATCACTAACACAAGTACAGACATAAGTATTGATAACATAGGTAAAACTGTACTCTCTTGTTCGGAGTTACTTGTGAGTGTACAATCATCACTATACACTGTTTTCCATTAAGTGCAGCTAGATTGTCTACAGAGGACTTCTGTCATCCTTACTTCTTTGTAAAATGGTTTGCTTAACCACTGCAAACAAGTTTGAAGCCTTTTAAAAATAATTGCTTCTACCAAGATAAAAGTAGAGAAAAGGAAAATCAGCTAATTAAAATTTGCTTGAGGTTTCATTAGATACCACATTTATTATATCATTCATAAGCTTAAAAAGAAAATAAAGAAAGGAAAGAAGAAAACCCTACTGAACTGTCTACTGATCATTTTAAAAACTATCTGCCCTTTCCTTTACTGGGTGTTTTCAAGCTTGTATTTATTACTTTTTCCTCAGACTTTACTGTAATCACTTTTTCCAAGCTCTACATCCTTCAACTGAAGCTATTTATTATCTGTCCTTCTGTTATAATACTGAGGAGGAAGGGGAAATCGTTCTCCCCTCTGCACTTTTCCACTTGTAACTTTGCTTTTCTCTTTCATCCCCTTTCACTTGTACATCTCTCTGCAATATGTAACACATAAAGGAATAATTTATTCTGAACCAGCAAAACACCCTCATGTCCTCTAGAAAATGCATAATATGGACTAAAAAGGATTATACATAGGTACACCAAGGGGAAGGATTCCCACCTGTCCACCTTTGCAACCAGAGACCAATATTTTTCCATTACATATTCTTCTGTATCTTAGGATGCTTATATAAACTGCTATCTTTGCTTTTCATAAAGCTGCTCCCATTGCTGGTTCATCTTTATGAGCACTAACAATCAGGCAAAAATAGTTCCCAACCTATCTGGAACTGATTGCTGCCAACCCCCAAGTCAAAATCCCATTATTAGCAGTGTAATGAGAATGATGACCTTATTCTCAGTGGAAAGGTTTATCTATAATCAGCTGTACCCTTCTAAAATGTATTCACTAATAATTTACAGGAAGCTCTTTACTGCATAAGCTAAAACTTTCTCCTCTGTGGCCCAAATCAAGAAACCCAGTTGCAAGACTTCCCCCTCACAGTAGCTGCAGACAAGCAGTCACTCTGCAGGATCTAATTCATTTTAATAGACTAATTCATAGCAGTGTTTTGGTAAAAGGGCTATTGCAGGAGCTGAATTGCTGAGAGACAGTGAAATGGCAGCTGGACATCTGACTTGTGCTGGAACTAGATGGCCTTAATCAACACAAAGTCTGAATAAACTGAGAAAGTACTCTGTTTCCTTGACTTGTTCCCCACCTTCCTGTCTCACAAGTTAAGTCATCTGTTCTTTATTGAGACACTGATTTATTAAACACTCAGGTTGGAAAAGCTCGTACAGCTTTTATCCACGTTAGATTAGGTTGCAATGCATTGGCATTTTTTTCAATGAATGGTAAACCCAAAGCAGAGGAGGAATGTGGGTGGGAGGTGAGAGGTGTCCATCATAACTCCTCAGGACTAATCTCTTCAAAAGGAGCAAAGCCACAAATCCTGATCAGAACACAGCATGGCTAAGGCTTTAGAAATACTCATCAGGACAAGCGTGAAATTTCGTTGCTATCTACAACTTTGACAAGGTCTCCTAACAACTTTCAAAGGGCTGTTGCTTCACCCCATATCTTAGTCCAAAAAATGGGCCTGAAGTATCAAGCGTGATGGCAGAATATATATTTCCCAAAGTTCAGGTACCACCATTTTGCTGATAATGATATGTCTCCCAGGAAAGAGAGCCTGGCAAGCTGGTAGGAACTAGGCTAATCTGATCTGTGTAGGTTCTTCACGGTGTTTACTCATGCATGGCAAGAACTTGCAACAGAAGAAGCAACTGCCAATAATAATTTCCATTTCTAGAAATACACAGCTCTGTACCTGTTCAAGTTCACATGCAGCAGTTGCTATCTTCCAATCATCAGGTTAGACCCGCACAAGAAAACCCTGTTAGTTACAGGGGGGAAGTTACGTTTGAGTAGAGAAATGCCTCATTATAGACTTCTTTCTAACTCTTCCCTTCAACTGGTATTCCACACCTGTGTTCCCTCCCACACTTAGGATCTTCACGGGTAATCACCATTAGCATTTTACCCATTGTCAAAAGTCAAAGAACCAGTGAGGTTGGAAAGAGCCTCTGGAGGTCACCTAGTCCAACTGCCTTGCTCAAAGTAGTCACATGGTTGTTCATCCAAATCTACACATACTGCAGTCTCCTTCCTCTTCCAGTTTCCCCATCCTTTTGTAATTCAGCATTGCTCCTTTCATACCCCATACTTACACATGGTCATTAAGGACAAGCTTTGGTGATACTTGTGAGGATTACCCAACCCACTAGTATGGCAGTAAGTGAAAACCAAAAAACCATAGTCAAGTTATTTCTCACCCAAGAAACAGGCAACCTTGCTTTCATTAAGGACAAGTCCTGACCACAAAAGCAACTATCGCCTGCGTCTGCAAGGCCCTACTTCATAACTACACTGAGTTTGCAATGTAATGCCACCTTCCTTGCCTGTAAATTATGCTGCAGATCATCAGCACACCTTTCTTAGATGATGCATGTTTATAACATTCATTATATCCACAAGTCCATGGGTCCGTATGGGATACACCCAAGAGTGCTGAGGGAGCTGGCAGAAGTCATTGCAGGACCACTCTCCATCATCTTTGAGAGGTCCTGGAGAATAGGTGAGGTGCCTGAGGACTGGAGAAAACCCGATGTCATCCCAGTCTTCAAAAAGGGCAAAAAGGAGGACCCAGGAAATTACAGACCGGTCAGCCTCACCTCCATCCCTGGAAAGGTCATGGAACGGCTTATCCTGGGTGCCATCTCAGAGCATATGGAGGAAAAGAAAGCTATCAGTAGTCAACATGGATTTACCAAGGGGAAGTCATGTCAGACTAACCTGATAGCTTTCTATGATGGCATGACTGGTTGGATGGATGAGAAGAGGGTGGTGGGTGTTGTCTACCTTGACTTCAGCAAGGCTTTCGACACTGTCTCCCACAACATCCTCATAGCTAAGCTTAAGAAGTATGGGTTAGATGAATGGACAGTTAAGTGGATTGAAAACTGGCTGAAAGACAGAGCTCAGAGGGTCGCGATTAGGGGCACAGAATCCAGCTGGAAGCCTGTAACAAGTGGTGTTCCCCAGGGGTCAGTACTAGGTCCAGTCCCCTTCAATATATTAATCAATGACCTGGACGAACGATGGAATGTACCCTCAGCAAGTTTGCTAATGACACAAAACTAGGAGGGGTGGCTGACACCCCAGAAGGCTGTGCTGCCATACAGCGAGACCTGGACAGGCTGGAGAGTTGGGCAGAGAGAAACCTGATGAAATTTAACAAGGGTAAGTGTAGGGTGCTGCACCTGGGGAGAAATAACCCCCAGCACCAGTACAGGTTGGGGGCTGACCTGCTGGAGAGCAGCTCTGAGTAAAAAGACCTGGGAGTCCTGGTGGACAACAGGATGACCATGAGCCAGCAATGTGCCCTTGTGGCCAAGAAGGCCAATGGCATCCTGGGGTGCTTGAAGAAGAGCGTGGCCAGCAGGTCGAGGGAGGTCATCCTGACCCTCTACTCTGCCCTGGTGAGACCCCATCTGTGTCCAGTTCTGGGATCCCCAGTTCAAGAAGGACGGGGAACTGCTAGAGAGGGTACAGCAAAGGGCCACAAAGAAGATTAAGGGCCCGGAGCATCTCTCCTACGAGGAGAGGCTGAGGGACTTGGGTCTTTTTAGTCTTGAGAAGAGAAGACTGAGGGGGATCTAATCAATGCTTACAAATACTTAAAGGGAGGGTGTCAGGAGGATGGGGCTGGTCTTTTTTCAGTGGTGCCCAGTGACAGAACAAGAGGAAATAGGGAAAAACTTGAGTATAAGAAGTTCCACCTAAACATGAGGAGGAACTTCTTTACTGTGAGAGTGGTAGAGCACTGGAACAAGCTGCCCAGAGAGGTGGTGGAGTCTCCTTCTTTGGAAACATTCAAAACCCACCTGGACAAGTTCCTGTGCAACCTGCTATAGGTAGACCCGCTCTGGCGGGGGGATTGGACTAGATGATCTCCAGAGGTCCCTTCCAATCCCATATCATTCTATGATTCTATGATTCAGTCTTACGAGTTATTAATGAGATAGATCACAAAAGCCAGGTTCTTCAGTATTGTATAATAATGAAAGAACAGTACTTTCCAGGGGAAAGGGGATTCAGGAGCATAAAAAGAAGGCAAAAAATCTCATTTTCAAGCGAATCACATGTGGAGAAAATAGGTCTGTGTGTGTGTCTATGGAAGACTTACAGTCTTATCCCTAGCCATTTATACCTCCCAAGAAGAAATCCATAAGGCCTTAATCAATATCCTTTAAAGGCAGCATTCTGGGAAGTCAGTCTGATTTCTTACCTTTCTCATAATAGTTAGCTCAGGAACAAAGCTAGTCATTCAGGATACATTTCTTTTTTTAATGGTTGCAAGATTTTCCCTATATAAGGGCTACACATTTTAAAAAGAAGGCAACCTTGTTCCTTTACAATCTTGCAAAAGTTTTGTTTATTTAACTTTATATATAAATAGGCCTATTAAAATCAAACAGAGTCCTTACGTGTATAAGGATATTGACACTATTAAGCATTTGGAGGATTAGGTGGCAAAAAAGCAAAATCTTACTCATCATACATTTTCATTTAAATGTTACAACATTAATGTCAAATGTTATTGCTAGTAAATTAATGTCATTAATGTCAAATGTTATTGCTAGTAAAAGCATCTGCTTGCGTATCTGCATGGATTGGTTTTATATTATCATTTATTTTATTTTGATTCATAAATTTCACCTAAAGGTATGCAGACGGTTCTCTAGCATCTATTTCAGTCTTTATTCTTTAAATAGTAAGAGTACCCAGGAGCTCAAGACCAGGATCTATTCAGTAAGGTATTGAAAAATTATGGAATTATAAAGAATATATCTGCCTTGTAATGTCTATAATCTTTATTATTTTCTATTTCTTGTTATTCATGTTGTTGCTACAAAGACACGCATACTTCTGACTATGTCTACCCACCACTAAAACTGGTGAGATTTAGTATGCTACCCCTTAAATGCCCTTGCTCCCTTCAGCTACTGATATCTCCATCTTTTGTTTACAGCTCTGCCACAGGATTGCCAGATGTTTCCACAGCCATCTTTCACGGCAGCCACTGATCTCATGACCACTTACTTGTATTTGTTCCCACTTGGCCTCTGAACCCAAAGCAGGCATTTGACTTTTTTCCTTTTCTTTTTCCTTGCCTTGACTTGTCTTGCATTGCCTTGCGTTGTAATGCCTTGCCGTGCCTTCCTTCGCCTTTGCCTTTGCCTTTGCCTTTGCCTTTGC